>JAUUDW010002435.1:0-10404 GCA_032361385.1 Panulirus guttatus
TTTGGACAGGAATTGATTTTGTATAACTCTTGCACTGGTCTTGTTCAGATGGCTTCAAGACTGTTTTGCTGTCAGCCCCCACAGGCTGCGACTTATCTTTTCACACACCCCTAAATGCACCCTGGACCTTGCCCCCATCACTCATCTTATGATTCATTTCAGTTCCCATAGTCCTGTGTGCTGCCATGTCCTCCCTCGGGTATCTAAAATATACTCTACTTCTGGTTCTCCCAATTCAAACTGACTCAAACCAACACGTTTCTTCTCTGTGCTAAATCTCATAATTTCACTTTAATTCATATTGATTCAGTTTCCTCCATTCAAATATTCTCACAGATTTAGACACCAGTTTTGGTAGTCTCTTACTTAAAAATCTGTCACCCGAGCTGTCTCATTTGCAAATAACAGCTGACTTACCTCCCAGGTCCCCCACCACCTTGTATAATGTAGACCTGCCCCTCTCTTTAAAGCTTTTGCATTTACATCCCTCACCACCCCAAACATAAAGAGACTAAACATTCTTGATGACATCACGTACCTTTGATGCAGTCCAACTTTGCTTGGAACCACTCACCCTTCTTTCCTATTTGCACACACACCTTACTATCTTGATGGAGACACCTCAATATTTCTAGTATCTTTTCTCATTCTGCATATTTGAAGCACTTTGCACAAGGCACCTCAGTCAGTCTTATTGTATTCTTTCACCAGGTACATAAATACCACAAATAATTCCAGTGCTTTCTCTGAGTATTTCTCTTACAAATTCTTCAAAGCAGTTTCTTGGTCCACACATGCTCTGCCTCTCATAAAGCCATGTTGCTCCTACCCAGTCTGATGCTCCGTGTTGCTTCCACTCTTCCATACAACTTACCAAGTATTTTCTACCTTTACCTGCATGACTGGGTGGGACTGGTTACCTTCACACCACCATCTGCACACTGACATTGGCTAGCACTGCAGCCATCACAGAAGCAAAATAAAGTTTATATCAACCCATCGTGAAGTAGTCGGTGAGGATGGACAGTTATGAAGTGGCTTAGATGGAAGGGAGTTTGTAAGTTTGTACTGTTTCAGAGATGTGGGTACCGAGCATGCGAATCTGTTGTTGTATTTAAAGTAATTTTTTGTTGTGCAGGTGTTGAATATTTGTGGTTGCTAAGCAACCAGTGATTCACCTGATTGCTTTTGCTTGTGTGGTTTTAAGTTGTGTGTTTTTTGAAAGAATGTATTACCAGGCAGGTAAGGCATAGTTTAAGGTGGAGTGGATGAATTGTGTTTGGAGGTTCCTGAGGGATTAATTTTCTTGTCCAGTGGTAGATTTTTTTTTTTTTTTGAGTGAGAGTGGTTAGTCATTCGTGGTAGTGTGAAGTTGCTGGTTAGATTCACCCTGTCTGGGGTTAAAAGGGTGACAATGGATTTCTCTGGGTAAGGAGACATTGTTTTGAGCAAGCCATTGTTGTAGCTGCATCATGTAGTGCTACATGTTTGTGTTTGCTTTGTAGTGTCAGGATTTGTGTTGCAATTCTGTGGTCATGTGCAGATGAGAGGACTTTTTCATACTACCCTCTATCACTTAATGATTTAAACATAGGCATCTTAACAACAAGGAAGGAACAGAACAATAAACATATTGGAAGGAGTTCAGCTCTGATGTACGTCACAGCTGTGAAGATTTCACAGTCTCACCCACATGTAAGTTCAGAGTGTTGGGTGAATTCTGTAAGGTAATGCTTTTGATGCCAGCACAAATGCTGGCATCTATGACCAGGGTAGAACTTAAATTGCCTAACATCGGGCTTCCCTGAAGATGGGAGTTTTTCTGAAGTCTTTGGTTGACTTGAAAATGGCTGCCTTCCTGGAATGCTGCTAGAAGGGGCAGTCTGAAACTTAAACATTTGCAAGAAACTACATAGTCGAAGAAGCATATGCTGTGCAGCGTTAACAGTAGACGTTAAGCATCAGGGGCAGCAGCACAGGAGAAGCAATACATAACAACAGCATGTATCAATATCTATCACATTTACTTGCATATAAACAAAAGGGGTAAGTGCAGCAACTAGTGAGAGAAATGACAACAACAGCAACTCCATGGAGAGTAACAAGCAGCAGCAACACCCTTGCAGCTGTGAACTAGACTTGAACCATCCACAGCGAAGTACCAACCCTGCTGGGGTTAGCACAAAGGTGGAAAGTGGTCATGTGGAGTGTGGATCGCTCTTGGAGGTTGAACCGCTTCATCCAGCCTCTCACACACTGCCCTAAACTTTTCTTTTAAGCTGTTCCTCAATGACACTTGCCCTTCATCGCTGCTTCCCCTTTGAGCGTTCCGGGTAAGGACCCACAGTATTGTTTCCTAAACTTGGCGCAAGTTTAGCCACTTGTTCCCAAGGCAGAAGGGGTCCAGAGTGTGAGTTTATTTTTGGTAATATATACATTTAAATTTCACATAGTAGCGAATGAAATAAAATTCCAGTGCTACCCAAAGATTTGTGTTTGCCTTTAACGAAATAGGGAGTCGGCTCTTCCACCATTGTTCTGAAAGGAGAAAAGTAACATCCCTTCCCCTTTGTGGATATAAATAGGCGCGTGCGCACTGACAGCGAAAATTGTAAAAGTAACACATCGTTTCTTATGAACTGCTATCAGATAGCAGCTTGTCATTCACAACGCTGGTAGGTGTGGGCTGCTAGTAGGTGTGGGCTGTATTTGGAAACGTCTGCTCTACGTATACACAGGAGGAAACGTGACGCCCACGTCTCCAAGATCTTAAGCTTGTCTCGTTTCTTTCTGTCTTTGTTCTTTGGGCAAAGGATATTTACTCTACGACGCGAGGTAATGCCCTTGAGTACGACGATACCATCCTTAGAGTGTATTCACTCTTTAGTAATGGGGGAAAAAGTGCAATGTTAGTATTTTAAGGTAACTTTACGTAAAGTTGAACTTGGCTAATTTGAAGATTTCAGATGTTTTTACTATAAAGTGTTGAGAAATATTGAAAGAAAAAGAATCTTTGCTGGTATTGGTAAGTCTGTCTGTCAAGATGATGAGAGCGTGCGGCTCTATGCTATCAGCACTACTTGGTCCTGGGCAGGAAATTAAATTTATTTTCCATGCAGACGCGTGGGGCGGGTGAGCGTTCCAATTTTGCTTGTGTGCGGGGATGCATCAAGAACGATTTATGCGAGCGTAAGCAAACTTGGGGATACTGATTTTGTTTGACACCTAGTTAAGCTGTAGGCCTGACCGTCTCTAATGAAAGTTGAGTCTCCTTTCCTCTGGGTAATTTTTTGTTTCCTTATTTAGCAGACAGAACAAGAATGGATGTTGCGATGAATGAATTATTGTTAAGCAAACTTTCAGTTCAATTCCTGCTTTTGAAAGGATATCTTCCTGTCTCTTAGTACGAGTACGTATAACCCTGCGGCTGTAAATGCAACGATATTCATGCCTCTTGACCATCAAAATTACCATGAATTGCTACTGTTAAGTCCATAAGCACAACGTTGTGACTATAAGTACCGTTGTGCGACCTCTGGTACCAGCCCGGAGTACAAGGACACGGCCTTCGAGTAAGATGACGTCTGACTTGATCCTTAAAGGATCAGGTCGTAAGTCACTGCGTACAAGTGGATCGAACTGTTGTGACTAAGAGGTTAAAGTGGCCCTTCATTGGATCAGTGAGCAGATCTGCTGCTTTCGTCTCCTTCCACGTTGTATTCTCAAAATTTCGCGTCGTCGACCAAAGTGAAGCTTGTCAAGACATGGGCCGAGGGGCTATAGACTCCAGATCCTCAGCGCGTTGTCTTAGTAATACCAGAATTTTACGTAACATTTTTAGGGTTATCGTTGGTGAATAACTGCTTTTGGAGCTTTGCTTCATTGAAAGTTTCACTTTGCTTTATGTAGAGCTTCGCTTCTCTCTGGAACTTTGCTTCATTTAGAGCTTTGCATCATGCGAGTTTTCTCTTCGGAGCCTCAGTCGGGGCTTCGTTTCATTCGGAGATTCGCACTCACAGGGAGATTTACTTCATTCCTACTGGGCTTCGTTTCTCTCAGATTTTCACTTCTTAGACATACTTCATTCGCAGGTTCGCTGTTGTATATTTAGCTGTGTTGAAAGTTAAATTTCACTTATCTCAAAGGCTTTATCGAGGGCGGTAAGAGGGTTCACGTTTTACAGTTATACGATAGCAGGAAGAAGGCGAACACCGTCCCTGGTACTACTAACCTTGACCGAGTCTTAGGCATAAAAGGCCAGCCGCATGTGCCAGCGGCGACATTTTGGCTCGTTAATTTGTTATGAGCTGATCAATTTCAGATGGTTGATTCTCTTCCTCCTCCAGGATGTTTGCCGGGTTGTGAGTAGCCCTTGTAGAGAATATATTCTATCCTCTTGGTGCACGGCGGTATAAACCTTGTTTATGACGGTCTGACGTGCAAGGGTTATTATATCATAGGGTCGTACTGTCGTGCGTTAAGTGTTGTACTGTCGTGTTGAAGGGGTTGACGTGGTATGAATGTAGCCATTTTAGACATGCAAAACCATATTAAGTGTTAAGAGCTCCACTGACTCTCCTCATCCGTATGAGACCCAGCATCAAGAACACTTCATGTATGCGAGTATAACATCATGTAGTGACACCTCCCGTTACACTATGAATAGCTTATCATACCCAAGTAAGATGGAACGCGATATTATTCTTGTTAGGATGTAATGACCGCCGGTCCGTTGCTTGGGGTTAATAGGTCGCTGGCAACTCTTATTTTTATATTCAAACCGAAATACAAGACGTGGTAGGGATGAATATGAATGGGAGGGTTGGTGTGTGAGGTTTTTGCGGGTGTATGGGTGTTGGATGGCTCGAGATGGGAGGACGTGACATCTGATGGTCAACACTGTTGTGAAGATCAGTGTAGCAGAGGTTGTAGTGTCACCCTTATACAGCCAACGCTATATGAGTCATTCCAGCCCTCTACAGGACCAGTGATAGTCCCAGAATGTGTAACTGTATATGCAACTCAGAAGCAAAATAGCAGATGTGTTCATATATGTTTTTCTTTTTATGTTGAAGGCTCCAGTCACAGACAAAAGCCCACATCAAAGCCAGGCCCCAGTTGAAACATAGAGAATTAAGAGACAGATAAAGAAAAGACAAGGGAAAGTATTTACGATTTTTTGAGAATGCTGTAATTACTGGATGTTGGAGTAATTGATTGTTTCGGATAAACCTATTGCTTGCCAGATTCTCTTGACCTGCTCCTAATATCTACTGTGTCCCTAGACTTATCTTACTCTGATAACAAAATCCTCTCTCCCTGCTTATGAATCTCTACCTCATACAAATTAACCGAATGTATTTCGGAGAGTCACTCCCCATCCTAACCTATAACTGTCCTTTTTCCTCGTAAACTCTTACCCCACCTTGACGTCACCACTCAATTATCTGTTTTCAAATCTCCTTTGTCTCATATCATATCGATTATTTCCCTTTGTTCAGCCAATTTATTCAGGTGTATTACCTCGCATAATCCAATTTGAATAAGCTGTGTTAATCACTCCTTCGAGTCGAAATTTACACTGAAAATCCTCAAAGGGCAACCGTGAGCTTGGAATGCAATGGTGCAGCAGCCAGTCTGTCTTGAACCACAGAGTCGTGTGGACGTATCTAAGTTGCTCTCTCTCTCTCGGTCCTCGCTCCTGTTCCGCACCGGTCCAAGGTTAGTTCTCCTGACACTTGGAAATGCGATTAAGTGTAACGAATATGACTTTCAGGTTTTGCAAGAACATGATAAGAGGGCTTCTTGAAATATTCTCGGGAACGCCTTTGCGGTAGCTTAGAATATAAAATTTCCGCTGTCAGAATGATCTGGATTTGCATTTTCAGCGTCGATAAATATTGCAAATTGTTTTTAAGCCGTCATGTGGTTCACTGTTGGCATTAGTCAGGACACTACGTACACTCTTTTGTCATGTTGAAATTATTCACCTGATGCCAAGCCCATAATTGTTGCCAGAACGATTTGTATGCAATATATTCCCTAATGAAATTGAACACGACGGATGTTGCTTGTATTTTTTTGTAGTGTTTTAGTGTATTTTATTATTTTTTTCATGCAAGTTTAGCTGAGTACAGTTTACGTGTGTCTTCAAAGTTGGTAATGTGAATTCAGAGTTTAAGTTGGTTACTCGCTTAAGGGTCGGAATATTTCTATGATATACAGAGGATCATTTAGGATTTCTTAGACAGAAATTATCAGTTGATTTTTTATGAGTGATTAACTGTCTTTCCGTACACCGGAAAAATAATCTGTAGCCTCGATAAATCGTACATGGAACGGAATGCAAAGTGCACGTAAAATTTCAGCTCAAAATCTGTGCAGATGGAATTATGGAGTATTTCATTAGGCCTATATTAGTAGACTGGACGATTTTGGCCGGCATAGTTTTTATGTGTAGGTTGTATCAGCTAATATACTGATAATTATCATACATAAGTATTGCACATTGCTCTAGTAGGCTGGTACACGGTCAGTCTATTCTCAGAGGACCCAGCCAATATTGCGAAAGCTGTGCTGACTGATCATCCTGTGCGTTTGTCCGTCCGTTTGGCTGACCATTGTAGGCAGGTCTTTCGCTCTGACCTCAGTCCGATTATCATGTATTGAGCCTTTTGCTCTATAATTGCTTTGTTGAAAGGAGAGCTAACCTCCATGGTCATATGTCAGAAGTCGAGGGAACATGGAGAACGGGGAGACCAAACTGGAGATGGAAGGATAGAGCGAAAAAGATTTTGAGCGATCAGGGCCTGGACATGCAGGAAGGTGAAAGGTATGCATAGGATAGAGTGAAATGGAACGATGTGGTATACAGGGGTCGACGTTTGCCGATGAACTGAACCAGGGTATGTGAAACGTTCGGGGTAAACCATGGAAAGTTCTGTGAGGTCAGGTTGTGGTCGTGTGATTAGATCCATAGACCGTTCTCTTGTAAAGGAATATCGTTTGATTTAATAGCCGTTACCAGTTAGTCATGCAAAGTACAAAGAATGTCTTATCTCTTGATTATTGGATGGTATGGAACTGTTCCTTACAAGACAACGACAGTTCACCATACTGGTGTTGCTGTTAGCACGATGAATCACTTTACCACAGTATTCAGTCCTCTAATCTTTCTTATCTTCGAATGCTGAGGTAATAACAGTAATCATTATTATCCTGGAATTTATTTATCTTCTTTCTCGACACATGGGAGTGAGGTCTTCACACGCTAGATGAAAGCTTAGAATGTTTTAGGGATTGACCTCTTAACGATTAGACCCCTGACCACGACGATGCCACCCTTCAGCACCCACAGTTCAATCCTTTGAAATGATGGCCTGGCCCTTAACCTGACGACCGTTAAGGGTGCGATTAAAGGTCAGGTCGTTATACCCAAGGGTCGTACCGTCGTGTTCAAGAATCGGTCGGGTAATGCTCAAGTGTTTTAATGGAGTTCTTTTAAAGGACCGTCCCCGTCAGTGGCAGTAGTGCTGTGCTGGCAAGATGAAGAACTTGTGGGGATCTCTGGTTTGAAGTTAGCGCGTGTAATGTTAGTTGCATCCACAGGTAACGTTGTAGCCTCGGTGTGTCGTAGATACAGATGTTCCTGACACACACTCTGCTGCCTCCGGATTCTTTTTTCATGTGAGGTTAGACGGAGGTTATTGTAGCACTGGTGTTACCTTGGCGTGAAGTACTAGTGTGAGTCGCTCGAGTGGGTATTCACTGTTTATACAAACACTTATACGTGAGAAAAAGTACATATTGGTGTTTCAGGTTCATGCAATGGTGTCCTAGGTTCTCGCTGAGCCTCTAGAAGTTCTTTATCTTGAAGCGATGCTTGTTAGACATCCCGTGTGTAAAGACGGACGGATGGTTAGTTACGTCTGTTGGCTGAGGAGGTGCGGTGTGGTCAGGAAGCGTTGGTTGGGTGGTATGTGGCTTTGCGTCAAGCGATGAATGACGATTCCTCATGTGATGAGCGATGCTTCATCATACGATGAATAATTCCTCATCCGATGATGAACGAAGGTCCATCACGTGATTAGTGATGCTTCACCGCATGACGAATTGCACGGATTCAAATGATTATTGCCAGTGCATGATGATAAACGCTCCTATCAATAATGCTTTGTCGCTTTGTTTGATGAGATGAATGGCACCGTGTTGGGTAATCGGGGTGTGTATGTGAGAGAGGCTAGTGCCAGGGGGCGTGAGTGACGCTGTGTCATAGTGAGTGGCACTGGTGACGGTGAGTGGTGGCGCTGCTGACTGGGCTCAGAGAGCGAGTACCGGTGGTGGTTAGACGGTGAGTTGGGGAGAGACAGGGGTCATGTGACTGTGTCACCTTCAGGCGTGGGATGCGAGGTTGGAAGTGATGATGGTGAGATGGTGATCATGATGATAGTAAACCCCAGGTCGGAGGCTGGTGGCGCGACATCCCCGTCATCCGCACTCCCTCACGACCCTTTGAGAGGGAAAGAGAGACCGGCTCCTCCTCCCCCAGGAGCTCGACCGACGGTGTGGCGACGCCATCTTTGCGAAGCTTCGAATTCAGAATGTATTGTCGACCGGAACAGAGGAGAGACAGATGAGCAGGCACACTCTGGACAGATTGACGGACATTGTGACTGACAGGCAGACAGAGAGACGGACCCTAATCGCTAATGAAGGTCGGCTGACCCAGTGGGTCGGGAGTGATCGATAAGTGAGGTTAACGATAGGTGACAGTAGGGATGTGTGTGGCTCTGTTGGTAGCCCGGGAAAGTGCTGAGACTTCCGTCTGTTTTGTGGCGTATCTGGTGTGGGAAACACCTAGGGTGTAGTGTGTCTGGTGTGGTGAACGCCTAAGGTGCGGCGTATCTGGTGTAGTGAACACCTAGGGTGTAGTGTGTCTGGTGTGGTGAACACCTAGGGTGTGGTGTATCTAGCATGGCGAGCTCCTGTGGTGGACAACACACAGAGTATAGTGTGTCCGACGTCGAAAACACCCAGAGTATTATGTACCTGGCGCTCAACACAGACGGTGCGCCCTCTGTTGGGATGATGTACGTGTAAGAGACATCAGGATCGTGGGCCTGACCAGGGGAAACATGTTTGGACAACTGAAATGGCATCTACTGTGTTCGCGACTCCCCAGTTGCCAGTCACGACCTGCACCCACACACACACACCTGACTCCCATTCTGCCTAGTTCTGCCTTCATCCCTGGCTACCAAGATGTGACCAAGACGATATTACCTTTGACCACTGAGCACGACAGTATCTCCCTTGAACACGACGGTGCGTTGCTCGAGCACAACAATTACGACCCTCGGGTACGATTGCCTGGTCTTTGACCTGACCCCTGGCCATTTCCTCCTTAGCACACACCGGTATTTGGCCACATTCCTCGTTAATGAAACACCCGAATCCGTCTTAACGTGCATCAGTGCCGTCTTGTGGCATTGTATTGCCCCGTTCAGCATATAGTGCAAATGCCGATTAGCGTTAAGACTTCGTCAGTACCCTGGCTCGAGGACCTTCGCCGACTACGCCTCCCGGGGGCGTGTACCGTCGTAGTTAAGCTCGTGTCCCGGGGCATTTATCATGACAGACGTCGACCTGCCACACCGACCTCCTGGCAAGTTCGACTTAAGTGATGAAATTGAAGTGAATTTCCCCGGAGGAGCGGCCCCTCCCACAACAGCACGACCCCGGGCCGTCACGAAGGATCTCCTTCATTAGCGAGTATTTCCCAGGGGCGGCGCGCTATCAGGCAGGATTACAAAGGTCCCAGCGCTCAGGTCCCAGCGCTCGGATCTCGGGGTCCCAGCGCTCCTGTTGGTATTTAGGGAGGGTGGGAGAGAGGAGGAGGGAGACTCAGGCAAGAGAAGGGCCGTAAACACACTTGGCTTACCCACAGCGGCCCTCCTCTCCTCTTGCAGTAATCTACGCCAGAATCACTCGTCACTCAGCAAAATTAAACCCAGCATTACTTTAACAGCCCAGACTCCAGATGGAAGCTGCAAGCATGTGTCATATTTTTCACTTGCAGATTTAGAACCCAAAACGTGGACTTGGTTCGTTTTCTTAAATTTCAAGAGATATTTGATGGCCTTGTAGATTTGATTGACCCTTCCTGAGGAGGCGGAGGTGGTGAGTTGTCATGCTCGTATTTCAGACGTGGAGTTCTCGAGGTTCATATGGTGCTGCTGCCTCACCGGAGAGGGAGGAGGGGAACATTGTTATGTATTCGCTGGAGAAGGGAATGTTGGACGTTTCTGACCTGTCCACGGCGTGTTGGCGTGGTGTGTGTGTGTGTGTGTGTGTTAAGAGGAGGGGGGTTATATATATGTGATGAATGACGACCTCCTGTGGTGT
>JAUUDW010002457.1:0-10402 GCA_032361385.1 Panulirus guttatus
CACACACACACACACACACACACACACACACACACACACACACACATACACACACACACACACACACACACACACGTGCGTTTGAACGTTCATCTACTACCTGGCCTTCTGTGACGGTACATACCAAGAATGTGATGGAGCCGGGCAATGCGGAAACCCTTCCCACGTTTACCACATCAGTACTAATGGTTTCCCAAGAACCACGGGTCAGTTTCTTGAAAATGAACTCTGGCTGAATGGATGGGTAGGCGGAGGTGGGTTCGTGGGGGTAATGGTCCGTGTGTATTACCCTTCCCAAAGACAGAAGAAGGGAATGATGAAATTCCGGTGGTGCGAGATTGGTGAGACCGTACGCCCGGAGATGGGTGGATAGTGTGGAGAGAGATAGTGTGAGAGGGATATAGCATGAGTAGGCATACTGACCCCCTCGAGCGTGAAGACACGTATCAAGACGCGACCTCCGACCCGTTACCTGCAGGTCGAAGTTGATGTCATCATACTTACGGATGATGCATCATCCTCCCCTGTGCGGGCAAAGAGCGTAACCCCATACCCGAGGCCGAGCGTCAATAAGTATAATTAATACGTGCGATTGTAGGTCATATATGTGGTACAGGTTAGTGTGAGAGGGTACAGAGTGACCTTGAACGGTACCCGGTCCTCCCCGGGGCTTGAGGCTGCTCCACGACAGCTGGTGGAGGGGAGTGGAGGGGGAACTGGGCGGGTACTTGGGAGGATTTTATGCGTATAACTTCATAAGCACGACGCTGCGACACCTTGAGCACGACGTTATAACGCCTGCAGCACGACGGTACGACGCTTAGAGCATGACGTTACGACGCCCACAGCACGACGGTACGAGGCTTTAGGTATGATGACTTTTAACCAGAGCCTGAAGGATTACGTCAAAGTTCATGTTACCAAACCCAGGGGTCGCAACCTCTTGCTCGCGGGGTGAAAGCGTTCAGGGATGGGGAGGGGATGGAGGGATTAGACGTGTTTTCGGGATTCTTTGAAGGGATGTAAGCGTTAAGTAGATGGAAGGATTAGCTAGTGTTGAGAGGCATGTGCGGAGTGTATTTAAGGTTTAAATGGGACTGATATAGTCAACAACTGCTAAAGCAAAGGATTGGGCAGATGTATTAAGTTTCCTTAACAGGCTGGAACGGGAGATTGAGATCCGTCCAGTGTTGTCTGGATTAATGGAAAACACCATTAAAGAAGTGTTTTGTGGTTCATTACTGGCAAAGTACAAACATGATTTCAGTAGTTGACTAATTCCTTTCTTTAACTTTGGCCCATAAGAGTTTATTTCATTAAAGAAAAAGAAAAGAAAAAAAGCTCGAAAAAACAGGTGTTGTTTGGCCTTTTCAAGGCCAAGTTTCTAATAACCATTTCCTGTCATAGTGGAACTTCTGTGTATCACAGCCGAGCTTGGCCCGCCCGTGTACACCGCCTCGTCGGAAGAGCCCGACATATTTGCGATTCTTTCAAGTCATGTGGCTATATTTGGCCGTGGAAGAAGAAGACGAAGAAACGGAAAAAAGAAGACCACCTTTCACAGGGTTAGGAGCATCTTCTTCGTTCGTGAGGGGAAGGCGATGGATTTCGGTCCATGAATGCAGAGGGATACGGTCAAGACTTCCCTTTTTTCTCATGGGTATAAATAACATTAACACCCCAAGAGCAGCGAGGGTACGACCCCTTTAACAGTGAGGGTACGACCCTTGAACACGACAGTACGACCCTTGGGTATGATGGCATGGTCTTAAATCTAATCCTCAAGGGTTAGGTTAAAGGTTAGACAATCATGCACCGTCGTGCTCAAGGGTCAGTACAGTTGTGCTCAAGTTTTCATGCCGGGTTGCTCAGGTGTTTGTACCGTCGTTCCCAAGAGTCCGTACCGTTGTGCTCGCCTCCGTACCGTCGTGCTGAAGAAATTACTGATTTCGTCGTGATAGCGTTGTGTTGCCGTGCGTCTCATGCAGGAACAGTTACCTGGTGTGGGTGAACTTACAGGAGGTAGGATTTTACACGGGCCTCGTGCAAGGACGAGGAAAAACATCCCTGATAAGAGGGGCTTGACGGAGGTGCGGGACCTCTAGGGATTTCTGAAGGAAACACAGTCTGCAGGCAAATGTTAAAAATGCTTTTGATCAAGTACAACGAAATGTTCATCAAACTGTTCACAATACACATTAAGCCAAAACTAAGGCGTACTCTTGAAGTTTGGCAAGTGTACGTCGGAATAAAGAAACGAAGGAGAAGGTGGAGAGGAAGGTAACATAGATGGTAGCTACCGGAGTTACGAGAGCTGAATTGAGTCGAGAGGTTAGGGGTCCGCCATGGAAGTCAGAAGAATAAGGGTAACTTGATCACAACCTTTCAGTTTTTAAGCCATCTTTCAACGTCATAAGTGACCAGTTCTTCAAAGGAATTGTTTTTATAGTATAAGTGCACTGGATGAGTAGAAGGAAGGGGATGAAATTGTGGATTATATTAATATACAAAGGTTTAAAGGCTATGTATTAGCAGAGAAAGGTGAGGAGATGGGGCCCCACTAGTATTGATCTCCATCCTCTCAACCGTATAAATGGTTCATTTTCTAAAAGTAATTGATTACATTATATATATCTATTTGTATATGATTACCTCTTAGAGCCTTTCTGGGATGAAACCTAAACATCTTTCAATTGAATATATGTAAATTTCTCCAATGTCTTAGACCAGCTGACTTGCCCAAGATAAGCAAGATTGTTAAGTACGGCATCCACAGCCTGGCACGACAGGCTTATACCAACGTAGCTTGGTCACAGACCTACCTGCTGGGATAGAAACCTGCCCCCGAAAATAAGGTCAGATATACGCCGGTTAGATGTGGCCCTTTCACGGTTCTCATGTATCAGCGACCTACTCTGTCAGCGACCGTCTTTTGTGTGGTCTTGCAACTTGGCGTGGTTATACCTTGGCTTAGTACTCCCAAAGTCTATTCATGGTGACTCGATCCGAGGTGTATCGAATTTCAGTGAATATTTTCGAATATCAGCAAATACCTGACGGCCAGGCTAGCGCATGGGCGTCCACGGCCTCTTCTCTCGGGCGTGTCTTCGTTTGCGTAACGATCGCTCTCGGCTGCGTCCTCCCAACGTAGGAATTATAGGTATAAGGCCAAGGACATGTAGCGCTCAGTCGTGGGTCGTATTGCAACACTCTTCCTTGGTTTACGTAGATTTACATCCTGCAGTTGGGTTTACTCCCACCGAGTAGGTTTACATCCCTCACCAGAGTTTCCTTTCTCCATGGAATTTCCTTCTTTTTTTCAGGTTTGTTTCTCTATTTTAAGCAGGTTGCCACATCTGAGGTGGTTTTGTCTCTTGGGTACACTTCCCTTACTTAAGGTTTACTGAGTGTATGTTGTTTTCTGTCATCCACAACTTTGCTATGGTTTCCTTTACTCGGGTTTGTATATTGCTTTATTTTTCTTGGTTGGGTTTTATGTTTTCCTCGCTTGGGTTTACTTTCCTTTCGCAGGTTCGTCCCTTTGGCTTCTGTTTGGCCTCCTGCGGTGATGTTTACTTTCTGACCCCCAGGTGTTGGCCTGTCCCTGTGGTCCGTTTCTAGATTAAATTTTTTAATGCTTCAAAGAATCACCTCAAATTTTATTTCATTCCTTGAGGCTTTTAATTCGTTTTCCCTTTGTTGTACATAACTTACTGCTGAGTCTTTTGAAATGAGATGATCTGTAATTCATCTTAGAAATGAAGATCAGATTTCAAGAGACCCGGTGTGCCGAAGACTGCCTATTCTTTGGATGACAAGAACTCACCATGCTTCGATATGCCCTACGGCTCGCCATTGGTTTTGAAAGAAGATGCCCCTGTTTTTCTTTTATACTGAGTTATTTCTTGACTAGCTCCGTCTGAAAATCCTCAGGCAATTTCTGCCGGTAGTTCTTATCAGTGGACCTTTCTCGTAACCCATGACCATTCGCTGCTGGAAGTCTCTCATTTACCTCCTGTGGGAGCTCTCAGGAGCTGCTCCTCACAGGTAGACGCTGCCAGTAGTCCCCTGCAGTAGCCTCGCTATGACGCTCCAGACCTTTGTAAGCCAAGCTATTGTGAAGTAATGTGGAGGGCCTGAGGTTATACACACGACACCCGCCCCAGGCAGCACCGCTCACCCGCTCTCACTCGCCTCCCCGAGATGAAGTTTGGTGTTCGCTGTACTTTCGTCTTATAGCCTTAATGAAGGCGAGATTCCGGGATTAGATGTTGCTTTCCCTATGTAGTATTTTACAAACATGTTCTTTGTAATTCTTTGAAAAATGAATTGTGTGTGTTTTGGTTTTAGAACTTCATTTCATTATTATTTTCTTGGATTAGAATGGTGTCTTTGCTGTGGTTATTAGACGGTCTTCATATACAACTAGATATAGGATGATAGTTTCGTAAAATCAGAGAGAGGATAAAGATATGTTATGGAGGCAAAGGTTTCGCATTAGATGGTTACGGTGCAAATGATAACTGTAAGATCATTTTTGCTAGAATTTTTATGATTGTTCTCTGTACGACCATTACCACTTTCCTGGTTTATACCTTTACCATCACCACAACTACCAGAAGCATTAATAGTCATGACTGACGTATGACGCTACAGCTGTACCTATCATTATTATTATAATTATTTGTCATTATTATTTTCAGTAGCATATCAGCTTTACGTCAGGAGATTGTATTATTATTATCATTATTATTATTATTATTATTATTATTATTATTATTATTAGTAGTAGTAGTAGTAGTAGTAGTTGTAGTAATCGTAGTAGCATTGAAGGGAGATAGGAGAGTCATGGAGATGTAGGAGTGAAGCGGGAGGTTAGGTAGGTGATGTTGCAGAGGGGTAGAGGGATAGATGGAAAATAGGGCGTACCAGTGGAGTCCAAAGGTAGACGGGTGAAGCAATAAGGGAGTGAGCCACGTGGGTTGACATGAAGCGGTTGTACTAGAATAACGCTAGATGAGAGAAGGTGTAGTATCGAGGAAGGGTAGGTGTGTATGTGGAGGTGTAGCGATGGGAGACACGGGGATGTGGGAGGTGGAGTACAAAAAGGGAGGAGGGTAGGTAAGTAAGCAGATACGTAGGTAGGTAGGTAGGCGAAGGTGTTGTGTCACTCCAGATTCCAGGGGTGGTAGGAAATAGCATCCCCGTGAGGTGGGGAGACTGCGTAATGTGATCTCTGTTGCCTCACGCCAACGCCCACCTGTCATCCCCCTCTCCCTCCACTTGAGACCTCCCAATCCATCCCTCCCCTCCCTCCACTCCTGCTGACGCAGGAGTGGGTGAGGAGATTGGTGGTGGTGGGATGGGGAGGGTGGAGAGTGGATAGGCCGGTGAAGATTACAGGAAATGCTCCTGGGGATGGGTGGCACGTGTGACCCCTTACTTATTTACATGTGTCCCTTCTCGTGTGATGTCTCCCCGGGCCAGTCTCTTTTTATGGAGGTTGGAGCCGGCTTTGACGGAGGCCGGCTTTACTGAGGGTAAGTCCGGCTTTTTTTTTCCGAAGGGGATGAGAGCGTCTCCTATTCAGGATGAGGCCGGCACTGTACGAAGGCTAAGGCGGGATTCTAATGAGATTAAATTCGACCTCTTGACAGTGTGGAGGGACGGCGTTTACGGAGGGTTGTGGCCTCAGCGCTCATTACCCCTGCCTGCAGGCTTTGACGAATAGCAAGTCTGGCTGTTGTAGAATATCAGCCGGACTCCCATACGAACTTTGAGCTCTGAAGATCGTTGGGTTCTGATAAACGTTGAGCTCTGACGATCGTTGAGCTTTAACGAACGTTTAACTCTGAAGAACGCAGGAGCTCTTGCGAATGTTGAGCTTACATGAACATTTAACTCAGAGGAACGTTGAGCTCTGAGAAACGATGAGCTCTGAGGAACGTTGAGCTCTGACGACCTCTGAACTCTGACGAGCGTAGGAGCTGTGACGAACGTTGAGCTCTTTCGAACGTAGAGCTCTGAGGAACGTTGAGCTGTGGCGTACGTTGAAACTGGCTCATACGGAAGTTGACGACTGTTATTTTTATTGCTTTTTTTCCTGTGAAGGTTGGGACCAGCGTTGACTGAGGGTGCAGCTGGCTCGTGGCTGGAGGGAAGCGGGTTTTTACCAAGTCAGAGCAGGTTTTTTAGAGGCTGATACAAACGTTAGTGCATTTATTTCATTTCATATATAATTTTTTTTGTGTGTGTTAATACTATTATTATTGTTATTGTCATTGCTATTGTTATTCTTACTATCATTTTTGTTCATATTTGTTCATTGTTTTCCGCGTTGGCGGGGTAGCGTTAGAAAGAGACGAAGAACAGACCCCCTTACCCTACGCCGCAATGTTGGTTCACTTTCCCTCTTCTATAGGTATTGCTTTAGTTTTTGCTCCTGAGAGCTGGCTGCTTGTGTGCCCCCACCACTAGCTAGACCACACAATACTCGGCAAGCTGCTGCGTCACATGATTATTGTGTGGCCATCGGCAACTCAAGGGCGTGCCGTTTTGATAGCTGCTTCTTTCCTTACACGTCGAAGCTTTGGAACTCTACCTTCTCATGTCTTTCCCAATAACTATGACCTGGCACATTTCAGAAGACAGGTCTTTCACTTTCTCAAAAATTCGTAAATACTTTCCCTTACCTTTTCTTTTATCGTTTCTTAATTCTGTCTATTTCAATTAAGGCCCGGCCTTGATATGGCCTTTTGTCCGTGACTGGAGCCTTCGACATAAAAAATAGTATTTCTTGGATTGTTAGAAATGAAAGATAACTATATGCTCATCCCATTGAAAAACTGTAAACATTCAATAAGATGTTACTAAAGAAAATGTAGTGATATAATACCCTAAAGTATTTTGGGAATCAGTTGGTAAGTTGGTGACACCTTACAGAATTCTAGTGGATGAATCAGTGTCCTCGGTGCAACATGCACCTCGTTATGTACCTGCAGCGTTACATTCTCGTGTGTGTGAGGAACTGAACCATTTAGAAGATCTGGGAATTATTGCTAAAGTAGAATTCCCTACCGATTTGGTGTCATCAATGGTAGTAGTACCGAAGAAAAATGGAAAGTTGCGGATCTACCTCGACCCGAAGGATCTAAACAAGGCAATCAAGCGAGAACACTACCCACTCCCAGTGACTGAGGACATAGCCGCAAGATTATCTGGGCTCGTGTCTTTACCATTCTAGATGTGAAACAGGGATTTTGACAGGTACAGTTGGAAGATCATAGCTCATATTTTACTACCTTTAATACCCCTTTTGGCAGGTTGCGATGGCTCAGGATGCCGTTCGGAATCAGTTCTGCACAAGAAGCGTTTCATCGTCATATGCATCAGCTGGTCGAATGCTTAACAGGAGTTAAAGTTGTAGATGATGACTTCATGGTTTATGGTTGTTGCGAGACTGAATCTGAGGCAATTCTGGACCATGGCAAAAAACTATATCACTTTTTGCACAGATGTGAAGAGCGAAATGTTGTGCTTGGAAAAGAAAAACCTCAATTCATACTTAGAGAGGTACCTTTTGTTGGCCATATAGTAATGCCAGGAGGGATAAAACCTGCACCTTAGAAAATTAAGGCTTTGAGGGAGATGCCGGCTCCGACTGATGTCTCTGGAGTGAGACGTTTTCTAGGAATGATTCAGTGCCTGTCCAAATTTTTACCCAGTTTGGGAGATATGACGAAATTCTAAAGGAATTAACAAAAAAGGGCATTATGTTCGAGTGGCAAGCACCACAACAAAACCTCTTTGAGGCGTTAAAGAAAGCTTCAGTAGTGCACCCGTCCTGCCTTATCATAACATGAGCCAAGGGGTTACTGTACAGTGTGATGCATCACAGTCCGGTCTGGGAGCGGTACTTATGTAAGAGGGACAGCCTGTTTTGTATGCTTCTCGTGCTCTTACAAATACTGAACAACGAGAACGAATGTCTATCTATTGCTTTTGCATGTGAGCGTTTCCACCAGTATCTGTCTGGAAAGGGGTTAGTGACAGTACAGACACATCATCAGCCTTTGGAATCCATCTTCAAAAAGGCCTCGGGTGCTGCACCAGCATGTCTACAGAGAATGTTACTGTGGCTGCAGTACTACAATTCAAGGGTAGAATATATAAAAGAAAAGAATATGGAATTGGTAGATACCCTAAGACGTGCTTATCTCTTGCATGGAAAACTCATCAATTATTGATATATTTCAGAAAGTACGATATCACGATACACTGATGGTGAGTGAAAGAAGAATTCAGGAAATCAAGAAACACATAGAAAAGGACGAAGCCTTAAAATTATTGTCCACAGTAATTATAGAAGGATGGCCAGATACAGGAATGGAAGTTCTGGTTTCTTGCACGTTCTTTGTTTAACTATAGAAATAAGCTGCACGCAGAAGACGGTTTGATATTCAAATGAAATAGACTGGTGGTGCCAGTATCGTTGAGGAAGGTGATGCTGGACATTGTTCAACAAGGTCAAAATGGGTTAGACGGTTGCCTGCGTCGTATGAGAGATGCAATAGTCTGGCCTGGAATGTCATCCGATTTAAAAGCACCGGTTTCTCAGTGTGATGCTTGCCTAAGGGAAAGAGACACTCCGAAGAAGGAGTCCCTAATGAATCATATTTTTTCTTTCCGGGATTTACTGGTTGTGGTGGACTATTACAGCAATTATACTGAAGTTGCCCGAGTTACAAATCTTACTTCAAAAGGAGTAATAAGAGAGATACAGGACATCTTTGTCCAATATGAAGTACCAGACACCCTTGTGACAGACAATGATCCACAGTTCAACACAGAGGAGTTCCAAGCCTTCGCCAACGAATGGTCATTTGAGTATATCAGTTCTAGTCCCCGGTATCCTCAGTCAAATAACATGGCTGAAAATGCTGTGAAGACTATGAAGAGGTTGTTTTCGAAACGTGAATTGTGAGGGCAGACTGAGTTCCTGGCGCTGTTAAACTGGCGAAATACTCCAAGTGAGGGTAATGCATTCAAGTCCAGTTCAAAGCCTCACGGATCGTCAGTGTAAGACTATAATGCCATGTACAGCAAACCCAATACAACCATGCCACTCGACAGAATAAGACAACTGGGATATCATTGGGAGGAAAGCTAAATAGGTATATTATCAAAATCGAAGCTCACGTCCCTTAAGCCCAATATCTCCAGGAGATACTATACGTAAGAAACTTCCGGGCAGCAAAGAGTGAACACCGGAAGTTTCTCCTCGATCTTATCTAGTCAGGGTTGGTGATCGGATGAATCGGAGAAACCGTCGTCAACTTCTAAGTGCAAGAGGCAGATTGTTGGAGGGGAGCAGCTAGGAGGGCGTGGGCATGCGGGAAATGCAGGGGGAAACGTCAAGCGTTATAGTTAATGCGGATGAGACTGTGGCAGTTCCAACCCCCAGAACTTAGGGAACATGCACCGAAACAGTCAGCCCCAGTGGACCAGCAGCCAACCCAGACGGAGCCCAAGGTCATGTCTCTGACGGTTCAACAACTCCATATGCTCCACTGCGTTGCTCCACCAGGATAAAAAGGATACCAGTTTGTTATGGAATAAATAACTAGATTATTTTTTAGTACAAATTCTTAATGAAATTTGATTACAATTACACTTACAATTGCAATTCCAAGTTGTGTATTTGTATGATGTTTTGACTACTTATATCTATATGTCCATTAATGAGGCAATTAATGTACATTGTTCTAGTACAAGGGTCGGCAACCTTTTGAACATAATGTGCCAGTTTATAATTAATAACATTCTTTTTACTAACTTGCGTGCCAGGTGTTATTTTTTTCAGCACTATATAGCCTATGAAAATTGAGATCATGATTATACATTGTGTAGTGACCATTGTAATTAAAGTAAAATGTATTTTCCTGCACATGCATAACATAAATGTAACATTTTTGTAGCATATAGTATTCTTTGCAACTAAATATATATTTTTTTAGTTTTAGATTATACTAACCATATTAATGCGATCCTTGCCCTGGCTTCCCTTTGGACAAAGCTGAAATTTCAGTTGAATATCTGGACACCTTGAGCTTCACACAACCCTCAGAATGATCCGTTGTAAGCTTGCTGCGATGGGGGTTGAAGATGTGCTTCATGTGTGAAAACATCTGGTCACATTGATATGTAGATCCAAATGCTGATAGCAATGCAAAAGCTACTTCCTTCATGCAATTGCATTTTTCAGGCAGTGATGTCCAGAAACTTAACATGGAGGCTGCATGATCATTCGTACTAGTTTCCAATATTTCTCGAAGATTTTTCAATTTAGCTGACCACAATGATGAGGCCTGAAAGTCAATTAACTGCATTTCCAACTCCTCAG
>JAUUDW010002468.1:0-10402 GCA_032361385.1 Panulirus guttatus
ATGAATGAAAGAGATTAGACAATCCATTTAAGAATATGAAGACTAGATACTAATGTACAGAAAGTGTATTTTTTGATAAGGAGGTGGATAGATGATTTGTAACTGAAGTGTGTATGAAAACTTTTGCATGGATTTCTGTGTGAAAGTCTGTGTGGAAAGTAAGAAGCACTTTTGAGGGGACACTGTAGGGAAGCTGTTCTTTATCATGTGATTATATTAAATGATATTTTTAAAATGTTTATGCAAAGTGCCACATGGGCTAAAAGCTTTTTGAGGTATGAAGAAACTTAAACAAAAAAAGATTAATTAAGAGAAATACTAGGGTAATTTCCTTTGAAATACCTACATTGTAAACTTCAGAAGTGTATGTACAAAGTCAGGTATGACTTTTAAAATGTGCCAGTTTCCTCAATAACTTAATCAGGTACACTCAATAAACTCGTATATCTGTAATTTGAACATTAAGGTCCATTAACAAAGTCGGGCATGATTTTTAAATTATACCAGAGTTTTCCCATACAACTTAACCAGGTACACTCAGTAAGCTTATATCTCTGTAATTTGAACATTCACTTTTTTGTCCCATGCCTTTATACAGTGACACTATACAGACATTTAGCCAATCCTCAGGCACCTCTCTTTAATCCATACATACATTGAATATCCATACTTACCAATCAGCAACTTAGTCATCCCCTTTGTAAGAAATTTAACTGCAGTCTCATCCACTTCTCATGCCTTGCTACCCTTTGTTTTACACAAGGCCTTCACCACCTCTCCTCTTCTTGTCAAACCACTTGCCATTATTCTCTCACCTTGCATACCCCCATGACCAAAACACCCGAAATCTGCCACCCTGTTATTGAACACATTCAACAGTTCTTCAACATACTCACTTCATCCCCTTTTCACCTCTTCTCTGCCAGTTACCACTTCTTCATCCACCCACTTCTCTAATGCTCCCATTTGTTCTCTTGCTCTCCTCTTGCTATTAAACTTCTTACAAAACAATGTATTATTCTTCCAAAAGTTTGGTGATGCTCCCTCACCTCAGCTCTAATTTGCCCTTTTTCATACTCTGCACCTTTTTCTTAAACTCCTGCCTCTTTCTCTTGTATATCACCCAATCCTTCAAACTCCTTCCCAGTAATTAATGCCCATAAGCCTCTCTTTTCTGTTTCCCTAGCGACATATCTTTCTCATCCCACCACTCATAGTCTTCTTCACATACCCACCTCCCACCCTCTGCTTACCACATGCCTCTCTTGCCATGTGAGCAGAACTTCTCTAAATACAGGACCATTCATCTGTGCCCAGTCCCTTAACTTCATTTACTTTCACCTTTTGCCATTCTGCACTCGATCTCTCCAGAGATATCTTCAAACACACCTCTCCATGCCTCATCATTAAGAAAACAATGCAGATCATTACCTGTAATCACAGTCTAGACATTAATTAGCTAAGGAGATCATAACTCTTAATAGATTTGCCTGAAAAACATATGAAAATTAAAAGTATCTTTGTACTTTAACCAGTCTGTGATACATGGGTAATGACAGCTAGAAGATGGATGTGAGCGAATGAAGCCTTTCTTTGTTCCTCTGAACTGGGAGGGCCATGGTATCGTTTGTTGGGTTAATATCGGGGAATGATGTGGTGTCATCTGGTGTGCTACCTTGCTAATGCGGTAAGTGGCAGACAAGTAGCAAAAAAAAATTGTGGAGGGTAAAGTTCAAGATCTTTTCGGTGTTAGTTTTGTTTTAGAAATTTTAGTTGCAGTTGTTTCTTGATCCATTCTGTAACCTGCTCAGCCCAGTCATTTTAAAGCCGAGTGTGAATGTTAAGTTTTAAGTCTGGTCATATAATGCTCCTTGATTATGAAGAGAACAGGCATATCATGGACCAAAGATTTGATCAAGACCACTAAAAGTTAATGCAAGTAGAATTACTTGAACATTGCCATGTGAGGTGTAACACTCATTTGACTTCTTTGTGTGATGACAGTCTTCAGTGATGCAGAGAGCATTTGCCATTGTGATTGTATCATCTCTTACGTTTTTTCCTGATTGATGACTGCACATGACACATCTTTGTCCTTACCTTTTTCATAAGTTTTCATCTTTAAAACTTGTAATTTGTGAAACTACCAAATGATTTACAGTCTTTTTTTTTGTGTGTGTTAAACAGGAGGCAAATTTCTTGTGACCTCAGTGGTCCAGGAAGGCCTTATTGGATATCGATACTACTTGACCTTAAAAATTAGCAAAAGTTTCTTCTAATTAACTTGAAAGAGGTCCCTGCTGTAAGTCAATCAGAAAAATGGTATATGTTGACTCCTTGTGTGTATACTATATCTTCCCTGGCTTCAGAAGAAAAACCAGGTGGTTCTGTATCATCAACATGCCCAGTTCTGTCTTCAACAAAGAAGCCAATTCATTAATATGCCAAATACTTAGCTCTGCAGTCTTCCACTTTTATTAGTAGTACTCAATCTATTTTGTTCTGTTTATATTCATCTTGCCACAGTTCCATCTATGTGTCTATATTTCTAACACCTGTTCTCAACTGGAATATCCTAAAGGGGTGACCACAGCATTAGAGTCTCCGTAACTAGTGAACTCAAGTGCCATTTCTTAACCTTTAGCACCTTACCCTCTCCAGGCCACAAAGATGCCTTGAAAAAGAGATTTTGGTAGGATTTCCCTGTTTAGTCTGAACTTAGTAATGTTTACTTCCTTTAAGACCGAGGAATTTCCTGTATCTCTTTCTGAAACTACTAACAGCTCTCCTACCTCATTTGATGGGTCCATGATTCCTCAATTTATTGAAATAAACATGCTTGGTAAGATTGTTAAGTTTAGTCTACCTTAGAAGCCCAACATTGCACAAATAACTAAGTCCAACTCTTAAAAAAGCCTTGTTCAGATGCCAAAGATTCTTCTTCTCCAAGCAGTTTCTTTAAATGTGCAAAGGATTATTCTGTCTTTGAATGGAATGCTTCTTTGATACCTAGGATAGCTTGGACTCATTGTACTTAACGTGACAGAGTTTAGTGTAAAGATGTCCAGCTCACTGACTTTCCTGTTCATACTTCAGAATTTGCCCATTTTTCCTGTGCTTCTCTCTGCTGTTCTTTTCCCTGTCTTTAACACTGATATTACCTCTGTTTTTACTCTTAAGAGATGGGTGCTTGTATGCCTATGCCTTTGATAATTCATGGGTAGGTAAAAGTGGTTTCTGTTCCTTTCCCTTTTCCACTACACTTCAGAACTCTGCTTTTTCATGTTTCCTAATGCCTTTGACCTTCCTCCTTTTTTAAAAGATAATTTTCCTCCCTCTCAAAGACTCGTTAATTAATCTTCTTTTTTCTTTTACTCTTTATTTTTGTTGGCCTCCTTTGTCTTTCATTCACAACCTGACATTAGTGAGAACTTTTGTCCATGACTTTAGCCTTTTACAGTTAGAAAGGCATGCTCAGAAGGAAACCAGAGCATTGCTTTTACACAATAGCCATTCCACAATTAAATCTTTTTGTATCTTTAAACATATCATGTTGTCTTGGGGTGTCTGATACACAGAAACAACTGCAAAAACTCTGAGCACAGCACAATATGTGAACATGTATATGAATAGTATACCACATTATGTAGAATTTGAACCTAGGCCATTCATGTGGGAGATGTGGGTTCTGCTAACTAGACTTGCATGATCTAAGTGTCTTCATAACATGGAGCTGCTACCATATGATAGATCTAATTCAGTGACCCACCCCTATCCTCTAAAATTTTGTCAAGGTTTGTGGCACCATAAGTGTTTAAAGTCGTGGTGTTAGGTTGACTTTTTCTTTTTGCATTTCTAGGAAAATACTTAAAGTTCAATGAGGTACAGAGAATATTTGTAAAGGTTTCAGTAGTCTCAGAGATGAACTTTCTGCAAGTCATCTTGGCTTGTGCATCAGGCAGTAATGCTTACTTCACTGGTTAACTGTTTCGTAAGTTCATGATACATCAGCCCTCTGTCAGTTTGGGGATGATGGTTGACAAGGTAAAATTGATGGTAACTGCTTGTTCAGCAGAACACAGCATCATACGACTGTAAATAGATCAGCCATGTTCTGAAAATTTCTCCATATTCTTCTTCCTCATGATTTGGTTGTTCTTGGCAAATCAGCATAAAATAGCTTCACTATTTTGAAGAAAGTCAGTATCCAGTATTTGGACTGATCCTCTTCTAACACTATTACAGGTCTAGACTTCCTTAATTTTATCTGGCCAAAGTGCTGGGTTATTTGGTAATGAATTCATGGTATCACTATCTGGTGATGTGCAAAGCGAAGTTCAGTATGAAGAGATACCTTTGGCTGGAACCTGATGTGTTCCAGATGAATCTGATGGTGATGCACCTTTTGTAGAAGAAACACTAGTGTAGATGTGCTGTGACCCTCTCCTGCTTGTGGTTTTATGAAAATTATGTTAATTTTCCAATCTTTTCAACTTCTCTTGTCCTAACTTTTGCTTCTCAGCCTCACTTAGGTAGTCCTACTTCATATTCTATATCACAACAAATTTGTCACAATATGCAAGTTTCATTGCGAGCTCTTATTACTCATTGCAGTGTGTACGCAGTGATAGTCCTATCAATGGGTAACTGCCAATTGGCAGCTACTAAGTGCAACATCACTGCTTATTTGGATTACTACATGTCCAGATCCTGACAGACTGGGAAGTGTGGTGAATTTCAAATGTGTGTGTTGATTGCAAAATTCTCATCTTATAGTGGTATGCAGTAATTTTATTGCGCTTGGCTCATTGCATGACAATAAAGAAATGACAGTGTATTATTGGGCTTGGCTCATTGCTGTACAATAAAGAAATTTTAATGTAAGAATGGAAAGGGTCTTGAGGGGGCTTACACTGTCTTGGGACCACCTCGAGTTGCAATGGTTTTCAGGCCCTGAACACAGCCACTGGGTGAGAGGAATGTTACATGTACAAGTGGTTACTGAATGTTAGCAGTCTTTGATTGGCATAGCCTTAAGACATTTTGTATATTCATTGATGGAATAGTTTTTTTATTTTCAAGGCTCATTCATTTCCATTATGTCTAATTAGTTATTGTTGGACCTCTGGGGCAATGAGATGTTAACCCACATGGTACAACACAGTAATAAGCCTTTTGTTCCTCAAAGCTGCTTTAGGATTGTATAAAGATTTTTGTTCATCACTGTATTGAACAAATATCATTGGTCAGAATCATGTTTTCTTTTTTATTTTCAGATGGAGTTTGAATTATGTGAAGCTTTTATCCACTTACATTTCACTTGATTTGAAGTAGCCTCATGCATTTTCAGGATGTATTTTTGCTGAATCTGAGCTAGGAACATCATTTTCTAGTGCTCTTGATTTCTGTTATTTACAAGTTGTTCTCAAGTAGTGGAATGATTATTTTCAGCTGGAAAGGAAACAGATCCCTCCACCTTACAAGCCTCGTGTAGATGGAGAAAGAGACCTTGAAAACTTTGATCCTCAGTTTACAGCTGAGCCTGTACAGTTTACACCAGATGATCAGTAAGTCTAACACCAACCTCTTTACCTCCCCATTCCCACCCACAACACCCTGGGTTGTGCTGATGGTCAGGCTGGCTGGACAAAGAGTGTAAGAGGACATGGAAGTGATTGTGTGTCGTTTCGTAAACTGTGGTGCTATCCAGTAGTTCCTATTGAAAAAGTATGGAGCCCATTTGGGACTGCTTGAACTTCATTTGCTGTATAGAGAACAGATTACTGTAAATACAGTTAAAGTTAATGCTATTCTCCTAAACAATTATGCTGGGATCCATACTTTCTTAAATTTTTTCTGCCCACTCTGAGTAAGAATTTAACCACAGCTGTAGTCTTGCAGATGATGACCTAACCTGCCTGCCTTGTTGGTATATTGTGGCCATGCTAAGATACTCATACCTGCAGTGCTTGAGAATATAAATATTGTATTGAATATTATGGTGAATATAAACCTGCTTAGTGTCTATGGTTAATTCATACTGCAACTATTCATGTTATAAAAAACAATCAGATAAAGTGCTGATGTCCATGATTAAATGATGCCTTTTAGTATCTGACATTTATGTTGAATTCATAATGAATAAAATTTTTGTACACTTTGACCAGTAAGGTGTTGTATTATGGCACTAATATGATTAAGTGAAAAATAATGTGGAAGTATATTTTCTTATATTTATAAATCATTGTAGTGCAGTTACTTGAATTGAGATCCACAGTACAAGAATTTTCTGCACAATTAACCCATTCACTAAATATTTTTGTTGGTTGTATTCAACAGCCAGTTTTTTGTCCCTCACATTAGCATTAGTTATATGTGGCACCAGATTCCTACATTTTTTTCTTGAAAACTTGGCAAACCAGACTGGTACTTATTGTCCTCCCAGAAGGGGCTGACATTGCTCGGGGATAACTTGCGCTGCAACCTGGTGAGATTTGTCATCGGAATGCTTCGTTTTTTTACAGTGCATCCTACAGTGGGAGGTGTGGCATGACAGATGAAGAAATTGAGGAAATGTTCTGAGAATATGGCTCTAATGGTCGTAGAAACACCTTTGTCACCTTAGGCAAGGGTAGTGATCATGATTGAGATGCCTACCAGCCCTTTTCATCAAGCAAAAATGATGATTTTATAAAAAGATTTTAGTAAATGATGATGAAAAAGTGTTCAGATTCCTGTACTGGTTGCAGTTTCACATACTATTTTGTGCCATTTAGAGTGGCAGTACATTGTTAGCATGGAATAAAGAAAAAATAGAGAAGACAGTAAGAAAAGTGTCATGTATAAAAAGATTAATGCCAAAAATGAAAATATGGGAAGCAGAAGTTAAGTCTGTGTCAGACTACAGAGAATATGATAATTTTGTGAATAACCCCAGGCTAGCCCTGAGGTGATGCCATCCTTCTTTGGACTTTCAGTTATCAGCTGGGGTGTAACCAGCCTTCATGGTGTGGGCAGTCTATCTATCTATCTATCTATCTATATCTCAGATGCCTGTCTCCAACTGGAACTCCCTCACAGGGATGGCCATGGCAATAGTCTCCTTAAGTTGTGAACTCCAGTGCTGCTTCTTACCCTTTAGTGCCTCTCCTGTAACAGGCGCAGACGGCAAGTCTAGCACAATTGTATTATATTGTTCATCAGTATTTCTTTCTTCAAAACTCATTCTAATTGAGCAGCTGAGTTTGAGGCAGGTCATTATGAAACAAGTCTTACTGGATTGGGCTGCAAACCAATTCAGTATTGTGCATTATTGTTTCATTTATTATACATCTTTTTGCCTCATAATGGTGATGTTGGTACAAAGCTTATTTTTTGGTGTATTTGATATTATAGAATAATCATGTATAAACAAATGCTTGTAAAAAAATACAATGTAAGACCAACAACAGCTAATTGATAAAGATTAAAACCACCAGTAGCATGCCTCTCAGCAAACTCATCTCATAATTTTGAAGTTGATATACAGTACTTCCTCCTTAATGTTTACAGTGTTATAAGGTAATCATTTATGAACAAATGCATGTAGAAATTGATGATGTAAGACCAAAAACAATGTCACATGGTGATAGTTATTTTAGATATATGAGCACAGACTGGGGAACTGATTGTGAGGGTGTGTTACTACATAGTGGCTATCACCCTCCCCATGACTGGCATCATGTGAATCATGCACGCTCACAAATCTGACTCTTTATTTCATTCACACTCACTACACGTACAATTTTGTTGTAAGCCGAAGCCTTGCTGTTTACCTGGTAATGTGTGTGGGAGAGTGGGGAACGAGAGGGTGGTGGCTTGTATGGAATTACTGACAAGGAGGTGCAATGTGGTTTCAGGAGTGGCAGAAGATGTGTTCACCAGGTGTGTGCTCTGAAGAATATGTGAAAAGTGCCTGGAGAGAGAGAGAGAATTTTATATGCCTTTTTTGGGATTTGGAGAAAGCACAAGATATGGTTTGTTGACAGAGAGGCCTTATGGAAGGTGTGGTAAGTATATAGAGTAATTAGGAAGTTGGAAAATGCAGAGAGGAGTTCTGACCAGTAGAGCAGGGCATGTGTGAAAACATGTCACAATTTTTATTTTGGGTCACTGCAAATGTGAAGTGAGTGTTTGAGAGATGTGCATATGCATGACCAGGGAGGTATATTACCAGCACTACCAGTCTGGGTATTGACAGGGTTGGTGATCACTGCATAGTGAGCCAGCACTACAGTGGTTGTCAGGTTGCTTTTGTCTGACTAAGGTAGTTGTCTTTTCTTTCTGTCTCAACCACATGTGGACTACTGGTATTTTCTCCACAAATGTACAAACTACTTGTCACACATACTTCACAACACTTAACTCACACAGCTTATTCTTCATAACTCTAGATTTTCCTGAGGTGAGGACTGTGCACTAGCCCTGCCTTTTGGCAAAATGATTGGAGCAATAAATAGAAGTAGTAGGTAGGAACATTTAGGCAGGAGCATTAGGTAGTAACAGGTAGAAGTAGTAGGTAGGAACATTAGGTTGAAGTAGTAAGTTGGAACATTAGGTAGAAGTAGTAAGTTGGAACATTAGGTAGAAGTATTCTGTAGGAAAATTAGGTTGGAGCCTTTGTAAGCATTGCACAGGAGTTGCCCTCTGTTACCAGCCTTTTAAGGATGAGGCACTAAAAGCGATGAAGCATCACTGGATTTCATTATGTAGGGAACAGGCACCAGAGATGTAGATAGATAACATATGCATTGGTGATTTTAGGGGTACTGGAGAGAGAATTTTTTTCTGTGCCTGCCTGTTGACATAGAGACCTCTGTAGGCTACTCATGTTACAGTATGACACCTAGATGTTTAATTGCTAAACAGGCCTCATCATCACTTGACAATCCTGTAAAGGATAGCACCTATCAAATGATGATTCAACTGAACCTTGTTCAGTGTGAATATCCAGCTGACTTATGGTACCGTTAGTAGCTGACAGAGATCTCTTCCATTATCAGGAAAAATTCAATTTTTCATCATATTAGTACAGCCACCATTGTGGTTGCCCAGGTGTTGAGCTGCAAGTCTTGCATACTGAGCAACCCCGCAGAAAATATCTAGATTGTGGGATGAACGAACTCATGAAGAGGATCTGTTATTAGGTTTATTAGTTAGTGAGGAAATAAAGGAGAATAACATGAGAAGTACAAAGAAATAAGTAACTTAAGTGGGTGATATTAGTGGGAATATGTGAGGAGGAAGGCCAGCATAGAAGGCCATCCCCACAATCCACACCTGGGCTTTGTTCACATGGAAGAAATTATGCAACATATGCACCAACATTTTTCTCTGAATTCTCTTGGGTGAATAAAGATTATATAAAGATTATACACATGATAGACAAATGGATAGAATATATCCAAAGGAAAAACACCTTCAGCATCTAACCTACAAGTTCCAGCCACTCTCCATCACACTCATTTTTAGTGTGTATAGTTGAATATTTCTAAATATATTAATTTTGGTCAATACCAATGCTGTGCCTTAGTATGAAATGAGACTATAGTGTGAAACCAGATTCAAGAAATAGATAAAAACCTCTCTAATCGGGAGTTGTCAGATATATCAATCATGCTCTCCATCTGCCTTTCAGTCATGAGTGGACCAAACAAAAATGTATTTATTTAATTTTCTGGATATTTTTCATTCTGTACATCATTTCAAAGGGGAAAATATTTTTTGAACTTTTTTTTAATCTTTTAACATAAAAAAAAATGAAGATATTCACATTGTGATCAACATCCACTGATCAAGACCTTCACATTGACAATTCCTGTCTCAATTTCAAGGCTATATTCTGTTTAGGGTCAGGGAACTCTTCCAGAGGACAATTACTTTGTGTCCTGGGAGACATGTTGGTGGAGGGAAGAGTGCAATGTGTTCCAATGTTGCCCCATTTACCAGTTTTTGCTGATGTATTTATTCAGTTAACCCTGGGGATAGGGGAGAAGGAATACTCCTGCATGTTGCAGAAGGCCACTGAGAGGGGCAGGAGTGAGGGATGGAAATTTTTCCCTCCTGTGTTATTTTCCAAAAGAAGGAACAGAGGAAAGAGCCAAATAATGATCTTATATCTGCTAAGGCTCAGTCATCTCTTCAGGGAAATAACAGATGTGATAATATAAATTCATTACCTATATAAATGTTATTGATAAAGATACCTGTATAGTATATTATTGAATTTTTTTGTAAATACTAAAAGCAAAATAACAATCATTCCATCAATATGTAGGATGAATTGATATTAAGACATATATGAAAGCAATATTTTCCACTCTTATCTCTGACAGAAGCCTCTCCTTGGGTATGACAAGGTTAA
>JAUUDW010002479.1:0-10402 GCA_032361385.1 Panulirus guttatus
GAAAGAGAAAGATTCCAGCCGTCAGGTATGCTGGAACTCGCTGGAAAAAATTTGAAAACCACTCAGTCGCGCTCCAGGTGGCTATGAATGAGAAAGTCTATGATATGTAATAAGGAATACTTGAAGTTCGGATGCATAACTTAAGGGATGTATATGGAATCAGTAAAGTGAACATCACACGAAAGTGGGTGTCCTAAAGTACAACGTCATGTGAAGCATGCGAGGTTCGGTTGTATGGTTCGGATGGGTTTGTGAAAGAATTTGTGTGGAACTGAAAAAAGGATTGGTTTATGATATTACGATATTCCAGCAGAGGGAGATACCGCATCATGGGGAAAATGATGGACAAAATAAAGATACCAAGATGGAGAGAATCTGTGGAGGGTGTAAGTTTAGTGGAAAGAAGTCTAAGGGACAGATCAGCGATGGAATGGGGGGACGTGGTGAAGGAATAAAGTATGTGGATGAGATGTAATTGAGGGGAAAAGGGTAAACATGTACAGAAGCCGTAGTGAGCAGAGAATAATAAGCCGTGATGTATGGTGGGGGTTCTACCGAGGAGTGCATGCGATAAAGCTCTGCTGGGGTGTATGGAGGAGGCTATAACAAAGAGCATGGTGTATAATGGGGATCTACCATAATCCGTAGATGAGGCACTACAGTAGTGTATGAAGGTGGTTCTGCCATGGCGTTTGGTGTGAATTTACCATAGAGAATGGGAAGGACTCTGAATGAGCATCATCGATGAACAGCAAAAATATTTGTCAGATGTGGACAGATGTAATCTTTTCTGGACATTCTCCAGTGTTTAACCTATTAACTCATATGTTTATATACAATAGTGTTTTGATAGGACTGTCATGTTTAGTCTAATTCCATTTTTTTCTAAGTTCACCCCTGACATGTAATATTGACTTTAGAAACTCAATTACATGGTCAACATGTAAGGTTTGTTATTCAATACTGCACGTGTTATAAAGCTTACATATGGCATGGCAATCCTTTGTATTCTGTCTCTTGTTCATAATAGATCAGAAAAAAAGTTCATCTTATTCCTGATCTTGATGTCCCAAACGCCGATTATGATTCCTGAGCTGGCCTCTTGCAGGAGTTCGTAGTGGAGATGGTGGTGGAGACTGAAGGATGGCTGGGGTTTGGCTTCTCCAGCAGCAGCAGCGAGACGAGCGACTTCCTGACGGGCTGGGTCGACCACGAGGGTAATGGTCACATCCAGGTGAGTGGTGGTGGTCGTGGCACGTGTGTAAGTGTCTCTTCTTCCTCACTGCCACCACCAGAGGCCTTAGAGGCCACCACACTCACAGTCTCAACCTTCCCCAGGTAACGCTTACCCAGACGCTCGCCATGTTTGAGTTTTCTCAGCCGACTGTGACTCACTGGATTTTACAATAGACACTGATTATTACTTTTCAGAATACGTTTACAGACCGAGCTGTTTTGGACAAAATCTCACCAAATTTCAAAATATACAGTGAAATACATGATTCCTTTTTTCTTTTTGTTTCAAGAACGGACACTCACTGAAAGAAATTATAAATGGAGACTTTCCCTCCACACGTCTCATAAAAGACGAGGATGAGTATCTAAATTGGTTGAGTCACTTGCCTGTATCAGGACTCATTTCCAGGCCCACTGAGTCATAACCAGGGTCGCTAACCACACCACTGACTCATTAACTTGCAAAAGCATTTATTCTTAGTTGGATACTGATAGCTGAGTGGCGCTCATTACACGAATTAGTTTATCTTCAACTGAAAGAAGTATTAGATCAAAAAATATGGTAAAGCATCACTCTAGGTATTCTTGTTACTTTTCTTTGCGTCAGATCCACGAGAGGTTCATGAAAGCGGTGCTTATTGCAGGACGGGCATGTGGCAGAGGGCGGGCAGCTGGTGCAAGAGGAGCAGCAGGACTGGCGTCTCCTGAGAGCCGCCCACAACCTCACCCATACCACACTACGCGTCTCCAGGAGCCTGAACACCTGCGATCACAACGATCTCCCCCTCCAGGTACTGTGTCCCGACGCTGTAGGGGTTGTGGTGCAGGTGGTAGTGTTGGGCGAGTGGTACAGCAATGTTAGACATGGTGTAATGAGGTATGAGTCATATGAGTTATGATACATTAACTGACGGTAAAGGAGCGGACACGCAGTGGCTGCTGGTGCAATATGGCATAGGACTGGATGATAGTTTGGTTAGTGGCAGCTTAAGTTGATGGTAGTTAACGGTTCAATAGTGGTGAACAAGGTAGTCCGTGGTACTGCGGCAGTTGATACTCCGTGATGTAGTGATATATGGTATAATTTCATGAAAACGTTAAATGACAAGAGACCTCATGGTACATGACGGAGTTAACTGCTGAATCTTTCTTTATTGTAGTAGAAACAGGATACTAAAGCTGAAGGCATCTTATTGGTAGTGATACGACGAGTGAAATTACTGGGTACTGGTGTGATGGGTGGTAGTTAGTGGCGTGATAGGTGGTAGAGTGGTGGTTTGGTGGGGGTTACTTTGTGACCAGTGGCGGGTGAATGTTCGAGGGGGAGGAGTGATCGGTTTGGTGGTGGGCAGATGGTTTCGACGGACAAGCAGCTTATTAGGGGAGTTAGGGGAGGTATTGGGAGACGATGGCTAAAGAGGGGGAGGAGTGGTGAGGGAGCTTGTGATACGGTAGGAGTGGTGAATGGAGTTTGTGATAGGGGAGAAGTGGTGAGAGAGATTATGGTGAGAGAATGTTATGGTGAAGACGGCTCTGGTGAGGGAGGTTCAATGAAGACTGTGGAAAGGATAGTAATGAAGTGGAAAGGTGGCGTTTTCTGGTGAGAAGTGGGAGCGAAGACGCACGTAGTGCGATGATGGTGATAATGAGGATCCTAGCGATTTATGAGGGAGTGGTGCGGGATGTAATGTTTTACACAGTGGGGAGGAAGTAGTGAGGAAGGTAACGATGGGGAAGTGACGGAGGTAAGGGTGAGGAAGGGTGGTGCGTCCTGCTGGGGAGGTGGTGGTGGTAGTGGAGGGAGGGGGAAGAGGAGGCAGCAGGGACACCTGCCTCAGGGCTCACATGGCGCGACTTACAACCGGTTGGCTACACACACCGCCGCCACCTCAACCGGTTAATGCGGGTTGCTTGGGACACATGTCGTGGGGGAAGGGGTCGGGCGGCGGGAGTAGGAGGAGATCATCTCTAGATTTGTTGTTTTATGAAGATTTTTCTCATCACGCATCAGGCATCCACTTTCCAGATTATTGTGTGTTGATACAATAATGTATTCTTCCTATAATAAGTTACCAAACTAATGGATAAACTTTTGTTCCTCACCCTACGTCAGAACACCACTAAACACCTCCTGTACGCCTATGGTCCTGAGGTTCCCACCAGCGGAAAGGCTGTGACATATCCCGGGGGCGCCACCAGGGGCTTCCATTACCTGTCGTTGCTGCAACCGGCCACCCTCGCACGCCCTCACGGGGCCAGCACCTGGACACTCACCTACACCCACACGCTCTCCCTCCTGGACCACACCAGGTCCTGGTGCAACATCGTCAGGTTCTCGGAAACGGAGAAACAAGTTCAGTATGTTGGGGTAAGTGGAAGACCCGCTGTTGTGTGCCGGTAATGACTCAGAGGTACTGAGAGTACAGTCGTGTAATTCAAATCCCAAAATGGAATTCTGGGAGAGTATGTCAGAAAAGAGAATTTAATGTAAATGCCAAATCAAAACAAGGTTATCTAGTCCGAGAGAGGATAGGGGGAATTTGAGAAGTGGAACGAGAGGTCAGATATCTGGGAATATTTCTGGAAAAATAACGGAGATAAAAATGGTAGACCAAATTACGGCAGCCAGTATGTCAGAACAGACACAAACTGATTAAGGTAAAGAGATAGAAAAAAAGTATCTTCAGTCCACGGTGAGGTAGGTCTTAACAAGCGTTACTGTCAACAAAGTTAACATCTTTTTTTCCGTCAAAAATGACTTTTTCGACCTATTTTGGCAAATCGATGTTTATTTCCTTTCTCATGTTTGATTTAGACATTTCCCACAAAAAATGAAAATTCAGCTCAGGAAATGAAAATTCAACCCAAGAAATGACAATAAGTACTTTCATTACAACAATGAGCAATCTTTCGACTTTCAGCAACAGAAGCGGTTGTTCGTTAACAAGTGTCAATCCCCTCAGTTGCCAGTTCTCATGCTAAAAGTATCGACGTGAAAGAATATTTCGTCATATCTGGAGTTACATTCTCATTTCACACGGAAAATATCAAAATAAAATCCGAAAACCTGAAAAATCCCATAGCCTTACCGAAATAGGTTAAAAAGACTTACTTCGGACAGATTTTTTTCTTTTTACTGCATTCAAGTTAGTAATATATAAATTTCCTCGGTTCCTTCAGAGGGTAGTCTATATACGTATAGGTTAGGTCATATGTCACTTGTATACTGTGCGTACTCAATATGATGGTGAAACGTGGCACCGTTGCTGGAGACTGCCTAGCCTGACGAAAGCAAATGAAGCACACACTGCGTGAGGAACGGATGTGAAGTTGAGACTGTGAAGAAAATGAGGAATAGGAACATCACTGGGAGAGGTGGTTTTACGATAGGCAGAGTTGAGGCGAGAGGAGTAAAAAATTTTACTGAGGTGACTCGCAGGAGAATGTCTGTGGAGAGAGTGACTAAAAGGACGACTACAGTAGCGAGTGTCAGTGAGGTGGGGGGGGGGAGAGTTGACTGGAGACAGACACGGGCTGAATAAAAAATAGAAGGGTAGAGAGAGTGAGGAAGTACAGGCGAGAGTGGCGAGTTTATGAAGGAACCTGAATAGTTCCGCCGAGATATTACCGAGTGGAGGAACTGTCCCAGGAGTCTTCTTGTGGTTTCCAAGTTGAATTTCCCTGTGTTAAGGCCGGCCATGTTGAGTCTCCCACTGCTCTATCGTGAGCCCACAGATTCTTAAATTACGGTAACTTTTCATTTTTGGAATATCAATGAAGCTATTATTAACATTATTCAGCAGGAATATCATAGTCGAGGAGCATACAGTCGGAGATCAAGTTTTTGGAGTTGTACAAGGAGAAATTCAGTTTCTATGCACCGCAGGGCAGTCGACTGATTAAGTCATCGTTTAAATTCATACGTTAAATTGTTCAACTATACCCTTTTAGTCGACCCAAGGAAGTTGCCAGGGAACAGGTCTAAAGGAAAACCCATTTATACGTTCAATACAACATTACGCAGGCAGAGAAGACATTATAATACAGTACAAAGATTTACATCTTGATTTCACATGTGTCTGAGGTGGATGTAGAAGTGTTAGCTAGTCCTCTTAAGGTTGGAGAAGATGCCTTAGCTAGTCCTTGATGAGGGCCCGTTTGGCTGACTGGTCCCTAAACTTCTGGTGACTCCATCCTACCGAGAGTTCGACTGATGAATGAGAGCAGCATGACTTTTTTCTGTTCGGTCAGCATTTTACGATATTAGATTTTTTCTATTGATCACTCGTAATTGCATTATGATATTGGAGGTTCTTATTCTTTTCGCATCTCGGTTCCCATTACTGATGATGATATTAATTTTCTCCTTTCATTTACTTCATTACTTGTTCTTAGGAACAGGATTTTTTGCATTCGAGTCTCCCTAATCAGACGGTGTTGAAATGAAAATGTTTATCTCTGATTTGGCAGAAGTTGCTGTCATTACAATCACCTACAAACTTTACATTGCAATCCCACGTGTCCATATACTTATTCTTATGGAGTCGATGAGTATTCATATGTACGTGAATAGCTTGAAAACACATCTAAGATCTATAAAATCACCAATAATCCACTGATCTTACAGTTATAAGTTCTTTACTTAAAAATAAAGTTATAGCATCAGCGAGAGTGCCAGACAATGACACAGCGCCTTGTGAGGGTAAAGCGAGCCCCTCCCATAGACTCATGCCTGTGGCGCGAGAAGCATATGATGTGGACATGACTGTGGTTATTTAGTCATTTTACATATTTCTAAGACCAGACGATAGCAATGGTTACATGAACATAGAGGGATTGACAAGCATCATGTGATGCAATGACGCTGACTAATTGGTTATGATGGTTCCAGTTCGATGTGACCGGAGATATGACGTCGCTCGATCAGTTGCATCGGGTGGTGATGTACGAGTGTGGCGGCGACCCCTCCAGCGTCGGTTACCACCAGGAGAGGGAGCGTCTCCAACACTACGCCTCACAGGACGGCCACCGCTGCTACTACCCCGGCATGCCGCTCGACTACCTCAAGTGTAATCAGGTGGTCTTGGCGTGGGCGCCAGGCTTAGGCGTGAGTTTTGCTCCTCTTCATTTCTCTTCGTTATCATACTGTTCTGATTTTCCTCAATCGTGAGTGGTCTCTCTTAGGGCAGGATGTCTGCTGCCGCCTACAAGACATGGTGGACGTATACAAAGTAACCTCATATATTGCCTCTTCATGTATCTTCTTTTGCACCTTCATTTTATCTTCCTTTGTCCCTTTACTTCATGATAATCTTTCACCTTATCTTACTCTGCCCCTTCTTACCTTACACTGCCCCTTCTTACTTTACTCTTCCCTATTCCTCACTTTACTATGCCCCTTTTCCTTACTTTACGTAACCCTTCACCTTCCTTTACTCTGTCCCTTCACCTTCCCTAACTCTGCCCTTTCACTTTATCTACTGTAACTCTGTTACTTCATCTTATCTAACTCTGCCCTTTCACCTTACCCTGATACTTCACACTGTCTATTTCTGCGTGAATAAGACCAACTTGACCACTGTCACAGACAAACCGACCCATACCCAACCTAACCAATCTTACGGCTTCCAAAATCCCGAGGAGTCTGCGGAGATGATTATGAGAGGACTCTGTTTTAGACCCTGGATTCATTTTTTTCTTTTGTTATTCTCCCTATATGCAAGCTCACATAAACCTTAGTCACCTTATAACACTATCACAGTCTGTCTCGACCACATCCCTGCAACATCCGTGTAACCTCATTTGTCTCTCAGTTTCTGTTCGGTCAATCTTCTTAATCCATAATCCATAGTTCCTTCTTAAATAGGATAATCTACCCTCCCGGACGTCAGCAGTCATCCAGCTCCTACTACCCCATTTTGGACGAGCGTATAGTTATGAAGGTAAACTAAAGGATAGCTGGGATTTATGTTTACTAAGCGGAAGGGCCATTTAGGCCGTCAACATCAAGTTAACACCAACCAAAAGAGCTTTAACTCCTCTCTAGGGGCTAAAGATAATTCTAAGACTACATACGCTTTCACTATATGTGCGGTCCATGGGTCTTGATGGTTGGCGTTGGAAGGGGAAAGAGTAGCCTTAGACTGGCATAAACCAAATCATCTGGTGATTATCTGTAACACATTCTGGGTGTCAAGAGAAGTCTCCTGCTATTCGAAAATGTAATGTAAAGTGAAAAAGGCTGAAGAATTAATAAAGAAAAGAGGCTTTATATACCAAAAAATGTCGAATGTCAAGTACTCATTCTCTGCTTTAAGGGTAAAAGAGATTAAATGAGATTAAAGAAAATTTAAAGACGTTGATCTACTAAGTGATATGAATGGTAAGAGACGGGGAAGTGAGAGTGTAGAAGACTGTGAGGTGGAGAGAAAAGCTTCATCCTCACCTACACAGATTACTTAATCTCTGTGGGTGAGGATGAAGCAGCAGCAGGTGGGAGTTTGTGGGAGATTTAAGGGACAACGAGTAAAAAGGGTGGCAAAGGGAGCAAAAGAAGTCATAATGAAAGACCAGACCAAAGGCGGATATTACTGCCTCTTCCACTTCTCTGGTGTTCATTTAATTCTAACAGTACTTCTGCCCCATTAATCTGAACGCCACTTCGTTCCTCCAGCACTTCATTTCACATCCTTTGATTTTATTCTCACTTCACTTTCCATTCTCAATCTTTTCATGGAATTTTCTTTGGAATTATCAAAACTGAAAATATCCTTCATACCCAGTTCGTCTCTACCGTCTTTACAATTTTTCTCTATCTTTTCGCTCGCTCTTTCTGTCTCATTTACATAACGCATCGTCACTGCCATCTACCTCTCTCTCCCCTTCCGTAAAGAGCGAGTTTAATCTTTGATAAAGCTGTGGTAATGAGGCAGAGCGTGTTATACTTCCTGAGGTGTTGACTCCTGTAGCAAGTGAGGCTGTGTCCACAGGGAGCTAGGCTGCCGGACCACGTGGGTGTGCCACTCCTGGCGGGACCCGACCACGACGCCTTCTTCATGGTAGAGACACACTTCAACGCCCCCGACGCCGCCCCCGCGACCAGCCCCACCCACCTGGAGTGGGGTCTCCTCATCTACTATACTCACGAGCTACGGTGAGTGGTTACCATCGCCCTTACAATCCTACGACTGAAATATGGACTGGATCCAGCATGGAGGACAAGAAAATGTTACTTCTCCTCTAGGATACGTTGTGGAGACTTATGCCTCAAGCTTTTCAAGTGTTCTAACTAACGGCTTCGTCAGCTAAGATAGATGAAAACAATCCATATATGGCCTTTGTATTTCGTTTACTCAGTTTCCTTCCAAATACTTTATGTTTATGGATTTATTTTGATGATTATCTTTACAATCCACTGTTTGGCAGGTACGTGTAAAATATGAGAGTCCATTACGCATCATCATATTGATCATGATACTTTATTTATTCTTGGCAGGAAGTACGATTCCAGTACCCTGGTTGTGGGCCACTCTCTGGACCTTGGGCTGGTGGTGCCCCCTGGTCATCAACGCTGGACTTCAGTGGGCCACTGCCCCGCAGGCTGTCTGGTGGAGGGCGTCCCCGAGACGGGCATCAGCGTCTTCCAGGTCATCCTCCACGCACACTCCCTCGGTAACACACGATATGTACATTGTCATATGAGGGGGAAGTCAAAGAAAAAATATCCCTGACCGTAGGAGCTCCTGAAAAACATATCCACCTCCTATAGAGTAGAAGGACCTGTTGCTATAAGGTGTTCACAGAAAATGAAGGAGACTTTTTCCTCGTAATACAATCTTCATTTGTCTCTCATACTTGTTATTCCCTTAATGGAGTATTCCTCACTACCGGACCGCACCGAGCGTCTGTGTCAGTGTAATAGCTCCTACGTCTCCCGTTTCAGGACGTAGTATAAGGGTTCGTCATTTTCGAGATGGCAAGGAGCTTCCCCCGCTTGCCGCTGACGACAACTACGATGTCAGGTACCAGCAAGTAATTCAACTGCCGGATGAGAGAACCATCTTGCCCAGCGACCACATCACCACAGGTGGGTCGAGCCGCTGGGGGCCCAGAACTCAACAGCAACAAGGCCAGCTAGTAACTTGACTGTATTTTCTTTAGACTATAATTCGACTCGCTTGGTAACATCCTTATGTTCCAGTGCACAACACCTAAGTGTATTACTTTTACTTTGCTCTACAAAGAATCCGAATGGCTTAGTTCCATTATACGTAGAGATATTTTCAGGTAGCGATCATTAAATACTCAAACGTATTACGTGACTTCTTTAACTCCGAGGATATTTAGCAGCTGTTAAAGAAATGTCCCACAAAATGTGCTACTTCATCCAAATCAACTTCCCATTTATCATGTCTTATAAGATTCCCGCCAGCTTAAGGTCTTTCATAATCCTTACCGCTAGATGAATTTTTAACTATTGCGTGTAACGCATTACGTGGTCACCAGTGCCGAGAGAGGAAGCTACAGTGGCGAGACTAGGATACACACTCGTGAGGCCATTAGCAGATCTTGCTAGGTGTGGAAAACTTGCCTAAAAAATTACTATACTTTTAGTGATTTACGTGATCGACATTGTGATTTATACTTCTGTCATTAAGCTTAACCTTGTATACACGTACCAAGTTTTAATCCTATGTATATAAACACGCACAAACACCCAAGCTCCCACCAGGTACCAGGTATTTCACTGTCTAAAGAAACATAACTCAGTTGTAGCCTTATTTTACAAATCAACTACTTTACCTTAAAGTTAGCTTTCAAGGTTTTCACTTATAGAATGCGAGTACGAGAGCAGCGGGAGAAACCAGACCACCTTCGGTGGGGTCAGCCAGCTGGAGGAGACGTGCCGGGCGCTCCTACTCTACTACCCGCGCCGCAGCCTAGCCGAATGCACCTCCACACCTCACTATAAGTCCCTTAAAAAGGTCTTTCACATCGACCGACTGGAAAAGTAAGTAACACTTCTGATAAGCTGAATATAGAATTATGTGCCTGAGCTCCATTTCTACGACAAATAATAGCATATATATTTATCTGTCTATTATACTTGATCGCAGTTTCCCGCGTCAGCGAGGTAGCGCCAGAAAACAGACGAAGAAAGATCCAT
>JAUUDW010002490.1:0-10402 GCA_032361385.1 Panulirus guttatus
TTTGTAAATACTTTCCCTGTCTGTTTTTCCCCCTTTCTCACTTCTCTCTATATTTCAATTAGGGCCCTGCCTTGATGTGGACTTTTGTTCGTGACTGGAGCCTTCAACATAAAAAAAGAAAGAAAAAGATGAGGATGCCAGAGGAGTAATTTGGGATCAAATGCAATAGAATACTTTTTTTTTTTTTGAGATGGTGTGAATGGGGATGTTGTACTCATCAGATGATTCAGCTAAGTGTGCAGAGTGATGGGGTAAGAAGCACTTGTATTCTGTATGTGGTTGGAAGTTTATAGTTTGCATCAGTACTTGGGACATGACTTGAAGGTACGTATGGGTGATTAATTAGGCTGTATGTATGTGATCCATCCAAAGGAAATAAGAGTGGGGATTAATGATGCTAGAAAAATAAAGTTATATGAAGAGAATTTAACTGGAGCGTCACATCTATACATGTGATAAAAATGAGAAATATGATTCATATTGAACAGTAGTTTCTGAACTGCTTAAACTTGAAATGTGTTTTTTTCAGTTATCTATGGTCTTAATGCGATGTTTTTTTAGGAGCCTCTGCAAACTCTGTGTTAGAGTTGCCCTCTGCCAGTAGCCTGTTAAGGGTGAGGCATTAAAGGCTAAGAAGCAGCACTGGAGTTCTCTAGTCATGGAGACTCTCTTGTCATGGCCACCCCCTTGAGGGAATTCCACTTGGAACAGGCATCATAGGTATAGGTAGGCAGATAGATGATATGTTTTCGTTACAGTTATATATGATCTTAGTATTTAAATATTTGCAGGTGAGTTGACAGTTGAAGATACAGGAACCCCAGGAGAGCAGCTGTACAACTATGTTTTGGCTCGGGAGAAACAATATCGAATGAGAGTTCTGCGCATGACTCCTGTCATCCACGATCCTGATGCTGTGATGGTAAAAATATGCTTTTTAGTTGATGTTGACCCTAGATGAAAATTTGCTTGTGATAACTGATTTTTTGAAATATTAGTATGGAAGGCTGTGTGTATGGATAATTGTCTAGATATAAAGAATGCAAAAACATGGCCATGCACAGTAAAATCAGAAAATGTTGTGGAATAGATCTGGAAAGTATGTGCGATAGTATGGAAAAGTAGTTAGGTGCCTGACGACTGAATGAAGGCAGTACAAGCAGTCGTTATTGCCTGTCTTCAGAAGACATGAATTTCGGAAAATCTGGTATACATACTTCTTATTAAATCCTAGAGGACATGGTGGTTCTCCCTGCCAAGACACATTTGAGAAGCTTGATCTAAACTTAATGTGGCTAGAATATATTCAAACCTCGTCACAGCAAATTCAGTCGATCAACAGTCTCATTATGAGCATGGCCCTCACCAGTTGGCTTACTGTTGTCTCTAGGGACTTCAGTAATTTTTTATTTTTCTACTTGGTAATGATTTTTTGTATTGATGATGGTACCTAAGGAAAAATTAGTGATACTGCAGTTTTTTCATACTGATTCACCATTTATCACCTTAGTGATGTAGTGCCGTGCATGGTCAAGTCATGCAAACCATTCCATGGTTTCCCCTGACCTGCTTTTTGTGCTTTGGTTCAGGTTAGCCCATTGACAGCACTTTGACTCTATATACCACAATGCTCCAAATCATTTCATCCCATGTATGTCTCATACCCCTTTGAATATTTAATTGAGGCCATGATACTTTAAAGCCACTTTTAGTCCATATTTCCATTTCGTACACAGTCTTCTCCGACCCCTTGCTCCCTCACTCCCCATCTTACATGTAGATACTCTTTGGCAGGTGGACTGACTTTATTCCTTTTTAGATCTTTATTCATTTTTTCATATTTGTAAAGGCAGTTAACAGAAGCAGATTTTCAGGAAGGAACTTCCCTGTTTTGGACTTTTGCTTCCTTTCATTGAAGACTGGTAGTATCCAACATGCTAAACAGGTAAAGAAAAGTAGTTTTAATTTAGAACACTTTCTGACTATAGACAAATATGAGTCATATGTGCATTATCACACCAGTTTGTTTTCTTGACTATAGACAAATATGAGTCATATGTGCATCATCACACCAGCTTGTTTTCTTAGACCAATCTTAGTAATTGATAAAAACAAAGTAGAGAGTAAGACAGGATGGCTCCATTCGTTAATACTTTTGGTGTGCACTTGATCTGTCCTCTCCTTTTTTTTTAAAAGGTGCACAAATTATACAAAAACAATTTTCTTTTTCAAGAACTAAGTAGAGACTTTTTCACCAAGGGACTCTTTTACTTAGGTGTTTAAGATATAAGTTCTTGGAGGAAATAGGCATCAGAGATATAGATAAATAGATAGAAGAAGAAGGGATTATGCAGTGAAACCTTCTACTTTGTTATGCTTTGCGTTGGGCAGTGAAGGGAGAGTTGTAGGGTAGTTACTATTATTGATTTGGTTGGACATTTTATGTTAGAAGTAATCTGAAATGAGTGGGAATAGTATATTGGATCAGAATTGTATTTTTGTAGCGAAGAATATATTACCAGTCACCTGACAAAGCTGAATACCAGTAAGAGTCTGCTATAAAAAGTATATATTTTTTATTTCATCTTTACAGCAGTACACAGAGTTCATTTTGGTATATACCAAGACTTGTCGAGTCCATTACAAGGATGCAAATGACCAGAAAGTATCAGATGACTATGATGTTACATTGCTTGTGTCCCATAACACAAGTGCTGATGCCCAAGAGGAGAATCTACACCCAAATATCCTACACCTGAATTTCTATGTCATTTTGACCAGCACACGGTAAGAGACGCTAAATTCGTTTTTTTTATGATTAAGGAGCACGTTTTTGTTTATGTTCCTCGAAGATTTGTACTTGTATAGTTGGTATATCAGAATTTTAGCTCATGTGTTTTGTAAAGTGTTCAAGTTTATTTGACATATCTTTTGTTACCTGTAAGCAAGCATATCCATATTTAGAACTTAACTTCTGATTTCCAGTACGTATTAAAATCTTTCTCAGCAGAACTCGTTTTTCCTCTTATTTTTACAGACACTTGCTTAACCTCTTTGCTCTAAACTCTTTTCTCTACTATGTTTACATAAAATATGTGGTTTTGGATGTGGCTGTTTTGAAAATTTATGCCACCTCAGACGATCTCTGTGTTATGGCTGAAGTGGAGGGAATAATGGGAGGGTGAGACCAAAGAAAGAGATGGTAGGATAGACTGAAAGAAGCTTTGGGTGCTGGAGTGTGAAGATTCAGGAAAATGAATGAACTGGAGTAATTAGTTTATAGGGAGCAGAGTGCCGTCAGTGAGCTGAACGAGGGCATATGTAACAGTTTAGATAACCCATGGAGTATAATATGGGGCTAGACTGCAGATGATATGCTCTCATTTCAGAACACAGTGAGAAAGTGGATGAATGATCCTACCTCAAGGAGGCAAGAGAAATAGTAAGGTGTAAGGGAAACATTTAATTAATTTGGTTATACTGTAGTACAGTAGAGGGAACACGAAGGGTAAGCTTACCATGAAAGAGAAGGATAAATGTAATGGGAGAAATGATTAGGGATGAGGATATTCCATCAGTTTAGCCTTCATTTATGTATCCATCTCTCCAGATGTTATATGTCCATCTCCTGCATTACCCTTCTTCTGTTTATTTTTAAATCATTTGATTACATAGTCTTTTGAGCAGCAAACACATACTAGTTTTAGAAAATATGTCACAGGAAGGAAGAGAATAAACTTGTGACAAGGTTTGTAGAGTTATCATGTATTGGATTGATTGCTGTGGTATTTATACTTTCATTGAAATATGAATTAGTGATTTTTTATTATTTTTTTCTCTGAGCTTGTTATGTAACAGCTCTTTGTTGTTGTCTGTTAACATAATGTCATGTCATAGAGAGATGTACCCCAATCGCATTCTGGAGAAAAAGATGGGCAGGTTCCGCACTGTTTCCATTGCACCATCAATAGGGAGGCGCTGGACTTCATCATCCACACAGACAGGTGAGATACTGTGCACATCCTGACTACAGTGTAAATGTTCCTATCTTGCCTCTAAATCAGCATATTCATTTGATACTCAAATGACAGTTTTGCCGTTGATTAGACTTGCATACTTAAAGGTTAACTTTAAAAGTAGCAATTTTTTAGACATATTTTGAAGAAGTGATTTGGTGAAAAGAGAAGAGGTGGTGAAGGCGAAACACAAGTTGAAGTGTGGCAAAGTGGCTCGGGTGGATGGGATGGCAGTTGAATATCTTTAGAAATAGGGTGACTGTGATAAGTAAGTTAGTATCTTCACTGTATTTATGGATCTTAGTGGAGCCTGAGGATTAGTAGAATGCCTGTATCAGAAGTATAAGTTTGTTGAGTGTACCTGGTGAGTTGTATGAGAGAGTGGTGCTCAAGAGGTTGGTAGTATGTACATATCAAATTGGGGAGAACCAATATGGTTTTAGGAATGGTAGAGGATATGTGGATCAGGTGTTTCTTTTCAAAAATTTGTGTGAGCAATTATGTACCCATGTGCAGAATAGTTAAGATCATATCCCTTTGGTAAGCCTAGTTTCCATGACCAGCAACATCAGATGGTCTGTCCCTTATACGATTTTTGAATTCCAGCTCTATACCACTAAATATTAATTTGTCATCATTTGAATACATTACTTTCAGTCTGACATTATCTAACACTCCTGCCCTCTCTGCAGTGCGCAGGGGTGTTCGATTCTCTTGTCACGCATAGCATCTCCAGTTTTTAGTTTTCTCACTGTACTGTTTGCTTTTCTTCATATCTTCCTTTAATGTATCACATTTAATGAATATCCCACTGATCTTTATGCCTCTAAGTTTCTTAGCTTTCCTAAGTACTTCCAAATCTGATGGCACCAAGTCAAAATGTAACCCATCACATTTTGGTTATAAGCACCAATTCTTCGTTTTATCATGGAAATCACATTTGTCAATCCCATATCCACTAGCAATCTTTTAGTATGCATCTCCTCCTTTCTGCTTTCTTCCTTATCAAATGCTTGACCTTCTTCCAAGCCAAAAATAGTCAGTAACTTACATTTATCAACCTCCAGTTTACTAATCTGTAATTTTGGATAGTGCCTTCAGATGAAGGTGCATCTGTTTTCCATAGCATTAGCTTATCTGGACTTTAACAGTATTCATAGGACAATGATTATTCTGTGTTATCTAGATATTTAAATATATTCTGGATGCATTTTGTAAAGTAGATTTTTAGAGACAGTAATGAATTTTTCTGACTTCATGCAGCCATGTCATTAATTGCTGTAGCTTCCATATTGTTGAAGACATTTAGGTAAAGTGTTTGAATATCCATTAAAACACAGTTCCAGCATTTTATAATTTGTATATACTCTTCCAGCAGAAAACAGTGAGCACAGTAGCTCTGGTACCCCTCCTGTTGCAGCTGCAGAGGATGCCCCACTGCCTGGAAATGATATAGTGCCACCTCTCAGATCATACATTGGCATCCGGTATATTTTTAAATGTGCTTTAGTGTTACAGTGAGTCTCTAGCCATAACCAGAAATGCAAATTTATTTGATGATTACAATATTTGTTTTCTTCTGTATTTAAGGTAGCTCATCACTTAGGACTTGTCAGTTTTTTTTTCTGTTTCTTTTAGTAACCATCCAGGCACCCTGTCCAGTGAGAATCCTTTAAAAGTGATCTTTGTCATAACTAGGGAAAATGGCCATGCTTGTATCAGAATAGATTTTTTGTACCCATTTCTTAAGTAAATGAAATTGATTATTGTACTGTAAGCATAGCTAGATTATGTACTTTAATGAAGGTCGTGAACTCTAATGCCTCACAGGTCAGAGAGTGTGAATTATCTCGGATACTACACCCAGTATGAGGAGACCATGCAGATGACACTAGAAACCCAGGCAGTGGAGGCCAGAACTCGCATCCATCATATCTTCAACCAGGCCAAGATACACTGCAGGTAGAGAACGCAGAGTTATCATGTACAAGCTATCCTTTAAAATCCAAAAACACGAGAAAAAGAGTGTATATACTTATTTACTTATTCTTGCCCCAGGATTCCCTTTTATTGGGCTCCTGCAACAGCCAGTAAACCAGTCATATTACTGGTGTATGGTCACTGTAAAAGCAAGCTGAAATTATTGAATTGAAGTCACTAGCACTATACAAGCAAAACTGAGGAAGCAGAGCACATAGACTATCATGAAAGGTTGGATAATTTGAACTATATAGTCAAAAATGAAGAGAAGTATATATGAAAATCTATGCATGAAAATAGATTGAAGGAATTGAAGAAAGATGTAGTAGGAGAAAAGTACAACATGGAAGGAATAGAGAAGGGTACAAAAATTCCTTTGAATCTGTCCAAAGAGCACCAGTCAAAAATATATGCAAGCCTAAGGGAGACTGAGAGACAGTTTAATGATTTGCTTAGACAAGGAGTGTGCAAGGAGTGTGTACTGAAATTATAAGATTGTCATTCTGGTTTGTAGACATTTTGTCCAAGTGGTGTAATTAATGGAGCATGATTTTCTTCCCAATCCCAGTCCAAGGAGAGTGGGTTGGGGAGTACATGGTACTGTAAACATTTAGGATATAAGATTCTCCCTAAAAACTCAGAATACGTTGCAGTTCTAACACCCCCTTGCCCACCAGATAATCTGTATTTGGGAGGATACAATGTACTTAGTACCAAATAGAATTAGTAATACAGAATATGCTCTTGCAAAAGTTTTGACTAATATTCAAGGAGTCCCATGGAAACTTGATATTTGATGTATTTTACATATTAAACCCCAGAATGACCACAGAATGCTTATTCTGGGGTGAGTGATTACTCATATAGATTATGAAATACACTGTATGCTGGTGATGGAATAGGCAGCTGCCAAAACCATTTTAGAATTTTTGTTTCATACGTCATTTTAATGCATGCACTTTTTCAGGCGAGACTCCTTATGGCAGCGCTTGACAGCCAGTCTTCGGGAGGAGGAAAGACAGAAATTGCCCAGAGATCAGGTAAGTGAATCACGGTTTATCAATTGGTCTCCAGGAAAGAACTCTGGAATTACAGAGGTGTTGCCTTTCTATTGATTTTTAATTAATGCAACTCAGAAGTGCATGAATTAGAAAATTATTAAGATTATTCAGGCACCCAAGAGTTCATTTAGTTTTGTTTTAGTATTATTGATAATATGCTAGATGTTTAAGCCATTATTTATAGATCTTTTAAGTTTTTAAGTTATATACGTATATCTGAGTACAAACTTAGAAAATGCTTTTATAGAACCTTGTGGACGTAATGTTGTGTGGTAAGTCCCATCAGGGCTGCCTGAACCTAATTATCATGGTATGAATTTTATCAAGATAGAACCGGGTTCTCCATGCCACCGTTCACCTGACCATGCTTGTGCTTCTCATATCACTTATAATGCCAAATCATCAAGGAAATCTCAAATAGAGACAGTTATTTGTAAAGGGTTATCAAAGCAGCCTATAACAAAAATGAAGAGGTTTCAGCCTAAGCATGAATTTATTAAACAGTAAAGCCCACATCATGTGTTCAAGTGTAACGTTACTAGAAAGAAAAATAAATATTTTTGTCAATTTTGTCATAATGGTTCATCTTCAAAATGAGTTCAAAAGGGTTTATGTGTGCCATCATGTCTAGTCAGCAATGTGTACTGTTGTGAATTTGTCAGGTTTCTGAAGGTATCATCCTTTTTACTATTGTTATATTTGTGGATTTGATTTTCATAGAGAATGCAAGACAGTTAGAACATTGTACTTTTGAAATAAGAGAAAATTTGTTCTCCTAGTGTCTTGTTTTATATAAAGTTATATATCTGCAAATTTTATTTGTTGTTTTATAGTATTTTCTAGTAACATTTGTTAGGGATTAACTGATTAGATGATGGCATGTTTTTAGAAGTGGACATGATAATTGCATCACATATTTTTTATTCCTTAATCTTATGTTTCAGATACTTAGTGGCCTAAGCTTCAGTGAACTGAGTGAGCTGTTAAGCTTAGTAAGTGTTGAGTCTCTGAGTTCTGTGGACCCACAACTGTTGCCTCTCCTTTCTAAACCTTTACAATGGTATCAAGGCCTAACAAGAGTCCTACAAGCTAAGTATCAGGAGCGTCACAGGTAAATCATTTTTCATGTAATTAGATGGTGTATTCGTACATAACTGTTTTGGAATATTTGTTGAACTTGTGAATTTTGTAGATCAGGAGATGTGAATCAGAATTCAGAGAAAGTGAACTTGTTAGATTTAGTTATGTAGCATTGTATTTCATGGGGCAGCTCAAATACTCAAAAAGAGTCAGATAAGTAGAAGTGATGTTTTATCCTTTTGTAGCTTCTGGTATGCCTGCCATTATCAGATTTAATGGTAGCTTTCTCCAGTCCTTGGTATGAAGGTTACTCCTCTTTACATATCTTAGTAATATCCTTATTTTGATGGAGGACTACTTGAGAGAATGCAGGAGTTTGTCTTACAAGAGTGCCCAAAGCTTCCATTTGTTTTTCAGTCGGGAAAGATATTACTTGAACTTTTTGCCAGTTTTGCTATAATAGTGTATTATCTACTATATTCTACCCATTATGCTAACATTCTTAACCCATCCCCCACCACTAGAGCTGACCCTCCACTTGCCAAAAGGGAAGGATTATGTAAGGTCCTCAGGGCAGTTTCATCACCCAGTAAGACGACAATATATGAGACTCACATACATGAATTAGTTCACAGGACCCTATTTGATGATTTACATTGGTAATGGCTGGTAATGAAGTATAGACACAATTGGCTACCAGTCAGCGGATTTGTCACATATTGAAGTTTTAGTTTAATGTTATTATAGGGAAAACTTATAGACAGATTTAAGTCAAAGTTGCATATGGTTTGTCTTTGACTAAAAGTGCTTATTCATTGCATAATATCTGTATATATCATTTCTTTCTCTGTATCTACTGTATTGAATATCCATCATACTTCAGCTAAGTACCTTTCAGAGCAAAGGTTATATATAAATTAGTTAGCATATATATATATTTTTTTTCGTACATATACGCCATTTCCCATGTTAATGAGGTAGTGTTAAAAACAGAGGACTGAGCCATAGAGGGAAAATCCTAACTTGGTCTCCTTCTCTGTTCCTTCTTTTGGAAAAGTAAAAACAGGAGGGGAGGATTTCCAGCCCTATACTCCCTCCCCTTTTAGTTGCCTTTTATGACATGCTGGGAATATGTGGGAAGTATATATTAGTAAAATTTTTTTACCAATGCAGTAAATTCCATAGGAAAGCTAATCTAAATCTTCTGTTTTCAAATAGAAGTTTAACATCCAGTGATGGCAACATTCAACATGTAGTGGTGCTCAGCTCTACCTGTTCTGATGCTTTCATGATGCTGTCTATAAACCTACACCACCAAAAAGCAGTAAGTATGAGCATGGTATGTGAGTCACTGTAGATTTATATTTCTGTAATAGATAATATTTAAAGGGCATCAGGGCAGCATACCTACCTCCCAGAGCTAGAAATCTTTATTTTTGCCTGTCTTTAGTGTTAGGGATTGGGATTGGGAACTCCATTTCTACAAAACTGATTCACACAAAAGATGCTTTTCTGTATATACTACTGTCACCCTTTGTAAATGGGAATTTAGTCACTGATAATGAATAGATAAGTTATAATGTATATTTAGGTTTGTATATCTTCTAATGATTTGTAGGTTATTCTGCTCTTATAGGATTTGTAGTTTATGCTGCTCTTCCTGCTTATTTTTGTGAGCCTGAAGTAGATGGGAAGGTGCAATGTTAAGTTTATATGTAAAATGAAGGATGCTTGTGAATGAGTGTTTGAAGGATTATGGTCAGTTTTGAGTTAGGAATGAAAGAATCATGAACTCCCAGACTTCTGCCTGTACTAAGCACGAATATGTTGAAGATCTAGAGTTATCATAAATGAAAAGCTGGAACTTGAGATTTTTATAAAAAGATTGTATTATTAAGTTGGGTAATGAGTGGTTTAATAATGAGAACATTCACTACAAATAGGCAGAAAACTGGTGATGAAAGAGTCCGTATGTAAATATGTAAATTGAATATTGTGTTTTGTATGATAACCAACTAAGCCAAATTAGCTTGAGAGAATTCAGAAGCACTCTTTGAGTGAAAGAGAGGGAATGAAACATGAGTTATCATGAAAGACTGAAAGAACTTGAATTATGTAGTTTATAAAGAAGAGATAGATATATGGTAATATATGCTTGGCAGCAAATAGAGCTAACTAAAGAAAATATAAGATTAGGAACTTCTTAGTACTGAAGAAATAGAATGATTAATGTTTCAAGTATCACATACAATATATCAAAAAAGC
>JAUUDW010002523.1:0-10401 GCA_032361385.1 Panulirus guttatus
TTCCCCTTTTCCCTTGAGCTTCGTTTCACTCAGAGCCAGAACATCCAGGTTTCTTTCCTCAAACATACTACCTATTTAGGGCCTGGTACCCATTTCATTGACCAACCCCTAGAGGTGGATGAACTGTGGACTGGTTATCACTACTAGGATTCGAATGTATGCTCTTAACCCTGGGCAGCCCGTGAATGTGTCACGGTCAGGAACGCTAACAGCTACACCAAGGAAGTCCATAAACTACTCAATGCATTAAAGACAATGATAACTATCTAAAATTCATGAATTTCAGTGGCTCGTACACTCAGGCTCAAGAGGCATGAGGGCGTAAATAATCTAGAGCAATATACATGTACCATATGTATATTAAGGAATTGCAAAAGTATAATCAATATAACAATAAAGCAAAAATATAACAATATATAATATAACAAACAATGATGATTATACAAGATTTATAAAGCTTTAAATATATTTTATTAGTGTACGGCAACCTGATGCATGATGTTGCAGAAACAATATCAACCTATATAATAATTCATATTATAACAATGATATTGAGTATAATCATATGCCTAGTATCTAGCCACCATCTGGCTGAATTTCATCATCTACTTAATCTACTACTCTTTGGAGAAGGAGTCTCTTATCTCTTTCTACAATGTTCCTTTTTAAATAAAATATCACAAAAATAAATACACAGCACGTATAAAGAGGAAAAGCGTTATAAAGGAAACAACTGAAAACAATGGAATGCAAAAATCAAGATACAAAAAGAAAAGCAAATCAGGAACATGATTCATTTCCAAATTTATGAGCTTAACATACTTCAAAGGATTATGAGGCATATTCATATCAACAGGAAACATGAACTTTTAACATTATCACCTAATACTTTGACCTTAGAATGCTGTCCCAAAAACCCATGAGATAAATGCCCCACTCTGTTGGGTCATTATAATTGCTGGAGCTATAAGAAAGAAAACAAACAAGAAATTATAAAAATGTGGATGTGCTGGGCACATCTGTAAATGTAAATGTACATTTCTGTCATAATGATTCACAAGTATCATCCACAACAATCTGAATTTAGCAGGCTTAGCAAACAAACACAGAATCTATACTGTCTTATTCTTTCTAAGAATATCTACTGATGGGTAAGCAATATATGACACTTCTTGAGGCAGCTGGACAAAGCTGTTTGAAACATGAGCCACATGAAATGAATTCTAAAGAAAGATGGAAAAGTGATGGGTATATACACTGAGTATATGTTATATTCCTTGAAAGATATGTGAAGTAAGATGTTATTCGTATATGTAATATAATCCATGAGCAGATATCAAATTCCATGAAATCATCGTAAACAGGTTGAATATTTCACTTGGCCCAAGTACAGCATAAAGGGGTAAGAATTAGGTGGTAACTTCATTCTCAATTATTCAAAATGTCTGTTAGAAATTTAACAAACTGGTCAGTAAAGAAGCAAGCCTGCTCTAATAATACATATACATGTACAGTGATGAACTCAAATCTAGAATTGCCGTATTAACCCTTCTGCTGCCTAATAAAATTTCAGGCTCATTCCTGAAGTGTCCATGAATCACCAAAACATAAAAGTATCTAAATGACCATTCACAATGATATATGAACATTTAAAGATGTTGTATTTTCTATATCTGGTATTAATATTCCATAAAAATCACATTACAAAATGAAAAATAATAATTTAACAGAAAATAAAGAAACATTTCTGTTCTATTGCCAAAAGTTAAATGTATCTAAAAGTTCCTTTCAGTATTGAAAGAATTTAAACTTTCTATACTGACATTAATATCCCTTTAGAACATTATTAGACACTGAAAAATACTTTGAAAAAATCAAGAAATACTACAAAATGTGTTCTACAATATATGGAACGGATAGGAAGAAACCCAAGAGTCCCTTCTAACTTGATGCGGCTCCCACAATGAGAGTATGAGGTGAATGAGTACTGAGTGTTTGGTGTCCCTGTTATGGCAGCTACATTATGGGTATGAGAGGTCTTGGGATGTGTTGAACTGGTGTCTGCAGTGTTGTAGGTATGGGGGTGATGTTCTGTGTGTAAATGGCAGAGTATGACTCATGTCTGTCTCAGGAGTGTGGCTTTAGACAGGTGTCTGTCCAGTGGGGAAGAGTTTAAAAGTGAGCTGGGAGGGTGTTTGTTTAGTGCTTGTCACGTCATTTCATTGTGCATGTGTTTTGTTAATGCTCTGTATGTTGGGGGTAAAGCAATCTGTGAGTGTTGTATGCAGAAGTATGAGACAAGGATATAAGTGTTTAATTTCCACTTATAGGTTGGTTGTTAGTTATGGAGTGGTCTGGGTGGGAGAGATCTAGTGCTGTCGCAAAGAAATGATTGCTGAGCATGTTGAGGTGGAAGTGTATCAGGAGAATCTTTATTTCATGGTTGGTGTTTGTGTTGTTAGGCAGCCAGTGATTGTTCTCAGTGCTCTATTTTATGTAGTTTGCAGCTTTATTGTGTGTCTCACATGTAACTCATCCATAAAACAATAAATCTATTCAAAACACAAAGAGCTGATGGTTAAGTCCACTAAGTGATTATGAAAACCAGAGCAGTATATATCTGACAGCATCAGTGCATATGAGGCAGTTATTCTAAGATCTAGAGGATATTCCTGCATGTCAGAGTAATGGTAAACTTTTTTTGTAGCTGTGGGGTAAATCCAAATTTCTTAGACAACGGGTATAAATGTTTGTTCAGGTATATCCAAATGAAGTGGCATCTACAGTGCTATCCACTGGTGCACTTACGTAGTATATCGATTGTATAATTTCACCTTCTTAATGGACAATACTTACACTGCTAATCTTCAAGAATGTACTTCATTCTTCCAACTCTGAGGATAAAGAGGCTAGTCTCATTGAAATCATACGTTAGATTTAATGACCACTTCAAAAAGTTAGTTATACCTTTCCCCTGATAACACAGCTTCTCTTAGTTCAGCTTTCACATCTTCAATACATGTAAAGAAATTTTATCAGGACTCTGTGTCTTGATATGTAAGCACATGCTGCTTAGTAATCCCCTGTTCATGATTTATATCCTCACTGTCATGACTCCCCCATCACTGAATGCTGTATAACCATATGATGTTCCACATACCTTATCTTCCATAACATTTTCTTGTTAGAGGTAGAAAAACATGATCTAACATCACAAAGCACTTTCTGTGTGAAATCTAAACAGTAACTTTCACAGGTTTATATCCCAAAATTATATATTTGTGGAAAACCAAGTATGACACTGCTAAAAACAGTCACAATAACACAGTCTTTTACTTTCAAACAGTCAGAGTAGCACTACCCTTTGTTTTAATAAGTTCTCCAGTCATACCATTCATTTCTTGGCTTAATAGTTTATCATCCTTGTCAACTATAAGACTTAACTTTTCAACATGTATCAGCCTTGACAATATTTCTGGAATTCCAGTGTGCATGAAAAAGGACACTGTAGATTTACTCAAGATTTCTGGCAGTTGCCAAACAGATGGTTTTTCCTATGGAAGCAACAGATATTAATCCAATATCCTGAATTTTATCCAAGAAACCACTGGGACAATGAGCAAAAAGCCAAGGCATCAAAGCAATTATTAAGTGGGACATTAAGAGGTTTAGCCATGTTTGTACGTATGGGCTTACCATGAGTTTTTCACCCATTTGATTGGTACCTGGATATGCCAACCACTCTTTAATTCATGACCCATAAGAGTAAGTTTCTGAGGGTGAGCCATGTCTGGCTATGAATGGGGCAATAAAGAGAATTTATACACTGAGTTATGTATCCCTTTCATTAGCATCTGTAATATATCACACTAAGTAACTTAACTGGTTTTCAAACTATCCTTAGATTGAAACCTTTCCTGGTTGCCCTCTCACAAGCATCCAGTTGCATCTCTAAAGATAAGCAAGGTTACTATGAGCTTGAGTTTCTGTCCTGGATACAAAAGAGCTACCAGAAAGGAAAAGGTTCGTGACTGATGCTCTTGGTCATGCACTTCCTGAATATATGAAACCGTCTTGTGGTTTAGTCTTACATGCCCCTTTTGGTTACATATAATTCTCTAGGAGCTTAAATATACAGCAACTATAGCTTTCAAGGCACTCATTCTTCCTGCAGTCTTTGGTAACATCTACATCTCTCTTGTTGTATGAGGTTATAAGTAAAGCCTTTAGCTTTTTTTTTTCTACCTCACTAACATGTGGACTACTGGCATTCTGTCCACAAACAAACAATCTTTCCTTGTCATATGTAACACTTGACAACACTTAACTCATGCAGCTCATTCTTCATAACTCTAGATTTTCCTGCAGTGGGCACTATGTGCTATCCCTGTCTTTTGGTAAAATGGTAGGAGCAGTAGATAGAAGTAGTAGGAAGGAACATTTGGGCAGGATTATTGGGTAGGAACATTAGGTAGAAGTAGTGGGTAGGAGAATTACACATAAGTAATCATTAGGAACAGTAGGTAGGAGCCTCTGCAAACACTGTGCTAGACTTGCCCTTTGCCAGTGGTCTGTTAAGGGTGAGGCACTAAAGGTGAATAAGTGGAACTGGTGTTCTTTAGTTATGGAGGCTCTGTTGCTATGGCCACCCCTTTGAGAGAGTTTCACTTGGAACAGGCATCAGAGATACAGATAGACAGATGTAGCTACTGACCTTACAGACAACCAGACTGATGGTTTCCAATAGTTCAGGTTTTACCTCGCTAACTTAACCATTAATAGGACTGGAATAGTCTTAAACATGCAGGTAAGTTATTATGTAACGATGTCTAAAACCCTTCCAGCCTATCATAAATGACTTTGTCTGTAAAAACCATTGAAGCAGTCTACAAGAATCAACTACATCCATAAACAGGCTGTGTTTACTGTATCTATAGTAAAGTAACGAGCCTAGTTTGGAGTATGTGATGAAGAGACCAAAATATTATTAGGGCCATGAGGTTGTTTGTGATCCTCGGGGTTATTAGTGTTATATCCTCTGTATAAAGACATCCTTACCAATGTGTGAAGGTTTTCTTGTGAAAGCTTTTAAAGCAATCAAAATTCATAACAAATCAAAATAGTTCTAAGGTAGTCAAAGTTAACTGTGATAAAAATATAAAGGATACTTGAATATAATGCATTTAAGGGATAAAATGTTCACATATGGTATTAAATAACCGCACCAATTAAATTACAAAAATGTTCAAATGATTTTAATTATGTCTATGATAAGCTGGCAGCAGTAGTATATTACAGTCACAACTGGAAATGCTTAAACAAACTGTTCACAAAAGACTACTCTATTAGAGAGTTTAGTAGACATGGTTTGAGGAGTAGCTTTATTCTTTGTTAGGGTTTACACCTTTTGTACTGAAGCAGAACCTTAAAGAAATAACAAACATCTCCTTTACCTGACACGATAAACAACATGACCACCCTTAAAAGAACTATGGTGAAAAATGAACTCCATGGGGAATTTGTTTGGAGGAAATGTTCTGAGTTTAACACTCAGTTTCAAGTGATGGACTGGCTGGGAACAGATTAATTAAATCCAGGCACATTTCAACAATCCCCCTCCTCAGTCATCTCCACCTCTTAACCACCTTCCTCTTCAACTACCTCCAGTTCTCAACCAACTTCCCCTCAAATGAAACTGCTCGTTCCTCCATTCAAAATCCATCTCCACTCCTGAACCACTTTCCCTAAAATTTCCACTACTCAACCATTTCCCTCCTAATCATATTCAATTCTAAACCACCTCCCCTTTAACCATCCCCAATCCTTAACCACCACTATATTTTACCAACCTCTCTTTCTCATCTACCTTTATTTCTCAACCACTCCTTTAACTAACCCAGCTCCTAAATCACCTCCACACCTTTGCTAACTCCATTTCTCACCCAATCCCCCTTCTCAAACACTTTTACTTCTTGCACATTTCCCCTTCTTTTGTCACACCTTTCCTCTCACTAACCATCTACTACCGAAACATGTCCCCTCCTGAGCCATCTTCCCTCCTTAACCAACTCTTTTATCATCCATCTCCCCTCCACAACTACCTGCATTCTACACCCATCTTTCCTTCTTAAATATCTCCAGCCCTTAACATCTTCCCCCCTCAACCACCAACACTTGTCATGTATCTCCTTTCCTCAATCATCTCTCCTCCTCAACCACCTCAAATCTCCATTCACCGCCCCTCTTTAATTGTCTCCATTCTTCTACCATGTCCATAACTTAACCACTTTCACTTGTCATTCATTTCCTTTCCTTAACCACCTTACTAATCATCATTCTTCCTTCCTCGACCGCCTTCTTTCTTCAACAATCTTCCCTTCTTAACCAATCCCACTAACTAACCATTTTCCTTTCACAACCACTTCCATTCTTTAATCATTTCCCCTCCTCAAGGGATCTTAACCACCTCATTTTGACCTTGTAAGAAACGTAGACCCAGCACGAATGAGACGGAAAGGGGAGGAGGTTTAGAAAACAGTGAGATGTAAAAATGACATTAGCAGAATACTTTATAAGGGGTCTTGACCCATACAAGGCTCATGGTCCTGATAACATTTCACACCATATCTGATGTAGATGTATTCAGAAGCGCTATACAAACCTCACGAAATTGACTGCTGAAGATGACGCTAGAGAAAAACAAAGTGCCAAGGGAGTGGAAAAGGGCAAACGTCATCCCTGTCTTAAACAAGAGAGACCGAGAAGAGGTACTGAACTCCAGAGCAGTATCCCTGACGGGTGTGGTATGTCAGGTTATGGACATATATACAGAGAACAAATGGACGACTTTCTGCAGAGGAGAAATCATCCAAGGGAGAAGCATCACGGTTTTAGCGAAAGAGGGCCATGTGTAACGAACCTTTTAGGTTTCTACGAAAGAGTGAGCTCAGTCTTGAGGAAAAGGAAAGGCTGGATGGATCGTTCGTACCTGGACTGGACCATTAGAAAGCATTTGACACTGTGCTGCATGAGAGGCTTCTTAATGAGATGTATCATCAGGCAGGAATGATGGGGACACTCCTCAGAAGAACAGAAGATTATCTCAGTGGAAGGGAACAAAGGACACGTGTCAGAGGAGCCTTTTCCAAATGGCTGGTCACCTGTGGAATGCCACAGAGATCCTCTTCTGGGACTATTACTCCTCTTTATCTGTGTGAATGATTCTCCAGACGGTATGGACTCCTGCCTGAGTACGCTTGCTGATGATCCAAAGTTCACGAGGGAAGTAAAAAAGCATCAGCTTACAAAGGGACGTTGATAGAATCGAAAGTTGTTTAGATACGTGGTTGATGATGGTCGACCTAAGTAAATCTAAAAGTAATGAGAAAGGATCAGAGCTAAAGAAGACCTCGGTATGGCTAACATGTAAGCAGGAAGTAAGCTGCAGGAATCTCTGTTTGAGATAGGCATGTGAGGTGAAATCGTCCGTAACCCGTCGCTAGAGTCCCACCGTAGGAGAATAGTTAAGGAGACCAACTGTCTGCTGCGAGCAGATATTAGATTTGTCTTTAGGTTCATGGATCAGAAAGTATTCAGCAAGCTGTTCATTTTCTACATAAGACCAAAGCTAGAATGTGTTTCTCAGGTTTGGTCTTCGCACCTAAAGAAGCACAAAAAGATATTATAGATTTGCTCGTCATGAAAAAGAGAAGTCAGGGGTGATCTTACTACACCCTCCAAGTTACCGATTGATGACGTAGACAACGAACATTTCTTTAGAAGATGTCGGGATGGGACTACCGGAAGACGTAACGTGAAATCAGACAAGAAACTTGTTAAAAAAAAGATGAAAAGAAGTAATTTTATAGTAAAGTGGATTGATGGAATGAATTGAAGAAGGACGTAGTACTTGTAGGCAGCACACAGAGAAGTTTGAATAATCATACGATACTAGAGACGGATCATGATATGAGGCCCCATTGGTGTGAACTTCCTTCCCAGTACAGTACAGTATGTACCAGTACAATAGGTACAGATACACGAGCTGATTGTATTAAAGTTTTCCTTTATACTTTTGTCGAAGACGTTGCATGCTGGATTCCATGTGGCCTCAGGTGGTCGTCCCAACATCTCATAAGGAAGTGTTCGCTGTTGACGTCATAAAACTGGTTTAAAACTTAAAGGTTGTGATCAGGTTACCCTTTTCCATTAAAGACATATTTATGGCCTCTAATTACTTACTAATTACTCATTTCGCTTATTTTGGTACTATTTTTGTTGCCTTCCTTTACACCTTCTTTGCTAGTTTGCTGTGCTTCTTCCAATGAGGTTACCAAACTTGAGATTCATACCCTAGTTTTGCCCTAGTGTAGGCTGTGAACATGATGCTGAATAGTTCATTTACCGCTTGCTTTAGTGTAGTGATGATATTTGCAAGCAAATGTCTCTAATGGCTGAGTTTTGGCCACAGGTTAATTATAATGCTAACTCCTAAGTCGCTCTCACACCCAGATTCGTGCAGCTTAGTTCCTGCTAGATAATACTCGTGTGTGTGTGTGTGTGTGTGTGTGTGTGTGTGTGTGGTTACACTCATTATGAAGGATGAAGAGATGATTTCAGGTAAAGGTAACGACTGCCGCTTAGCAGTGATGACAGCACGAGAGCTTTACTGCCCCTGACACTGACGCAGGCTGGCCCAGTGAGGGTGTTCACGTTCCTTAAACAGACTACTTGCATGGCTGAAGGTTGGGCGCTGCTGCCATGATGGAAATGTGGGTCATTATTGATTATGGTGGTGGTCTGTGGTAACGTCTCGTTTGTTGCTCCCCCTCATCACCCTCCCACCATCGTCTGTCTTGGCGTAATTACCTGTTTGTTCTTTGCGGGGAGAGAGTTTTACACTGCTGGGGCCCCATCTCTTGAACATTCTCAACTATAATAGGACTTATTAGATTTATGTATTTTGTCAGCATGTGTGTGTGTGTGTATGCAACATCATGAAGTGCGTCATTCCCGGCTGGACTTTCAGGTGTCTATCAGCCAAGCCTCAAGAGATTTACTGAAGTTGTAAGCGCTAGCATTGTCAGTGACACACCTGATCTAAATTTTATTGTCGTGTACATTTTGAAAATGATATAATGAAGCTCATCAGCACCTTGGTTGACTGACGTAGATGATTTGATACCTGTGAGACTACGTAAGTAGGCTAGGTACAGGTGGTACCAGTAGGTCAAGGTCCCTCTGGTAACACCAGGACTTTCCTCCCTCATCTGCAACAACCACACTCTCCCCCTCACCAACCCGGCTCTCCCACACTCTCCCACTCAGTACTTGGCTCTCCCACACTTCCCAACCAGTACTTTTTTCTCTTTGACATTTCCGCCCCTAAAGAGTGACCCCCACTCTACATACAGTCCCCGTCCTTCCTCGCTTGTCCACAGTGATACTCCCCCTTGCGACAGTGTCCGCAGTGATACTCCCCCTTCCGACAGTGTCCGCAGTGATACTCCCCCATGCGACGCAGTGATCGATAGTTGGAATGGAAGGAGAGATTGAAGCAGAGAGAGAGGGAGGCGGGAGGCAGGTATGGGGAATGGGGTTGAGGGAGATGGGTGACAACAAGTGTAGGTAGAGGGGCGGAGAGAAGAATAGATGAGGAGAAGCAGCGGAGGGAAGGTCGCTAGTGGGAGGGTCAGGTGGAGGAGGGAGGGCGCCGCGGTGTACGTAAGGTTGTATGTAGGCGGAGAGGGAGGCCCACGGCCGCTGGCCTACACGCTGACGAGGCCGATTGTCGAGGAGACCTCTCGAGTGGAGGGTCCAGGGCTTGTCGTCTCTCATGCCGTGTCAGATCCTCCCCATCCTCACGCTGCCCATGGCCCGCTTGACTGGTCCATCCGACCCTGGGCGGCTGGACCTAGCCTGCGGACGTGCAAAACCGGTCCAGCACATGACCAACATTACCCCTCCGGACCTTGACATGTTTACGTTTCTCAGCCAATTCTGCTCTGGCCTTTGACCCCGTTGACACATAGAGCCTGATCTTCCCTCGCCACTGTACCCGTGGCTGAAGCATCAGAGGCCAGGCCGCGCCCCTCCTGACACCCATCTCAACCCTCCCGGTTACGGCTGCCTGGCTACACTGCAGGGCTGGTCGGGGCTGCCTGACTATGCTGTGGGGCTGGGAAGCACCACGGTAGTCGCCATGATTACCTCTGGTTCACGTCTGTATCATCACAGACTGATTTACCTTTCATTAGCAGGAGGAAATTTCTCGGTACCTGAAGGGCGTTGGGCGTTGAGGTGAATGGCTGGCTGGTTGTGTTAGGTTTGACGGTCGTGGATATTACCTGGCCAGGCAAGACCTGGTCCCTCGCGGTGCAGACATGAGTGCGAAGTACTGCA
>JAUUDW010002545.1:0-10401 GCA_032361385.1 Panulirus guttatus
CTGTCTTTTGTCAATTGATGATGATTCAGCCTTGCCAACGGTGGCTCTTCACTTGTGGTGAAACCTATAGCAGTTGAAGTTTGGTGACACTAGAAAGTCTTATATGTAATGCATTTGGTTACAATTTAATAGCATGAATTAGTGTATTAGAATGACATATATTAAGGAAAATGGGTTTGTGACCAATCTGCCAAAATGCAGATCAGAAATTTGCATAGTTCCCATGTGCTGTGTAAAATGGTATATTTAACCTTGGAGTGGTAATTTCAACTTCAGTGTGTGATTTATGTGTAATGGAGCAAGTAGGTAGTTAGGATTGTTAGGATTGCATGAAAAAAAAAGAAGAAAAAAGAAAGGGACCTTAAAATTTGAGGGGCTAAAAAGTAAGTGGGTAGAGAATGAATATAGAGAATATGTTTTTAAAGATTGGTTTGGATATTATAAGTTTGAAACTAAACAAAGAGGGAAAGGCCCAAAGCAAAGGATGATTGCTATTTTGTGTAGATAGGAGGAAAGAGATTCAGCTAGAATGTTGTGGATACATGAATGCGAAGGATAGATGGAACCAGTGTGTGGAAAAGTGCTGATCAGTCTATTTTAGGCTGCTGTTGCATGAGTTGAAATTTGCTGTAGACTTGTAGACTTGGTTTTTATTTCAGATCTGGCCTTGACCTCAACAGATCTCTTTCTTATCCTTTGACTTGTTTGAGTATGTCACAAGCCTATTTAAGTTGAGATGGATGTTAGGGTGAGTCAGTGATTCTGGCTTGTGTTTCCCTACCTTCAGAGGCTTCCTGGCCTTCCACAGATATGTTCCAGTGTCTACAGCATAACTTTTGGGCACAAGATATCTTATGTGACACTATCAACGGTTAACTTTTTTGTGATAATGGTTCCTGCTCACAGTCCAGGAGTTGCATCTAGTTTGACTTGAAGGAAAATGAAATGTCTACAGGTAATCTCTCAACATTTCTCTTCGAAAGATGCCTTATAATGTTTAACTTTGATATCTTAAATACGTCCTGAAAAGGTCTGGTTTTCAAAAAGTCACTCCAATCCCATAGCGTATCCTGCTCAGACTTGTCAAGCACTCTCCATGACAATATAGGCCCAAACAGTATGCAGCAAAAAGTATGTTTACTGATTTGCAGCTGAGATTCTCAATTTGAGATTAATTTACTCCTGAACCTCAGATATGTTCAATGAATTGATCACATTCACCACAAGCTCCATGAATTCCATAAACAACAACAGAGTGATTCTCTAATGTCTACTCAGTAGGCAGCTGCAGAGTTTCTGGAGGAAATGCCTGTAAATTCAGTACAGTAGTTACTAATACCACACACAATTTGCTGTAGAATTTCCTATCAGTGGTATGGTGAAAGGGACCTCATTTGCCTGGAAATTCACAGGCAACTTCATCTAACTTGGTGCCATCCAGCTAGCATATAGCTACAACTAAGGTCTGTCCCAGAGGTAAACAATGTTGGTAATGTGCAACTTGATATGGAGGGTGTCTGTATTCCCCTAACCCCCACACAAAAGAAGCAGGAGTCATCTAACATTGCTCCATCTTCACTTCTTACACTAATGAATGCCCTCAATGAATGCCTGGATAAGTGGGACAAGATATAAGCCAGCTTTGCGAATTGATGAGGAGAGGTAGCACCATTTTATTAGTAGCATCAGTGGTAGATCACATCAGTGCAGATTAAAGGGACATGTTCTGACCAGAATATCTCAGTTGATAATTGTTTACATATCTCAGCTTTACAGTATGTAAAGGCAAGCTGTAGATCATTCATACACATTACTTTACTGTGAAATCCATGCATTGGCATTTTGAAGTAATGAATTTATTTGTAAATTTTTCATTAAATTCTCTAGTATCTGTGATTATTTGATTTTCAGTGGATATCACTACTAAGACTGCCAATTTTTCATTCATCATAGTATTATCTAAAGAGTTTTAACTCTCTTCAAGGTTGAAAATCATCTTTGTGCTTCAGCAGTTGTCATCATTGTTGTTATTAGAATTAGAATCTTTATAATCTTTACAGTTTCAGATAATATTGATTATAAATGGTTATCATACATAACTTTTAAACTTGAAGATTCACAAGATTTTGTGTTTAGCTTAAACTTTGTCTAGTGCAGTGTATGTACACTTAAGTTCATGGTTTGTCTTTTTCAAGTATGGAATATGTTTCAAGTGTTTGAGTAAGCTCGTAACTAGGGAATATTTAGCAGTAGATGGAAAGTGATATCCAGAGAGTAATTTAACTTTTCTACATTACAGCAAAGTCTTATCACAGACTTTCTCCACAACAGATGATATCTCTGCTTCATATTTCTTTTATTTTCTGCAGACATTTCCTTGATTTCAGTACACTCATCTTATTTATATTGATTGGTGGATTTTAAGAATTCAAGGAGACAAACCTAAGTGGCAAGACAAGCCACCCTATGCTGTTACCAAACAGAAACTAAAGTTGTCAACATTATTGATATGGAATGACACATTGGCATTGCAAATAATGCAGGTCTAATTTAACCACTTTCTGCTAAGTGGATGTCTTCATGTAAAGTTGATGTGCATTTTTTTCAGTGTTTCAACTTTTATTTTGAAATATATTTTATATGTTCAAAAATCAGTATTAGATAAGCAACATAAGCATAGTTTGGCAGTTTTTTCTGCTGTAGGTGCTAACGTGAGCTTTCAGTAAGTAGAAGTGAGTGGCATCATACTGTTGATATAGCATGACTGGTTAATGGATGTAGGACATTGTTCAATTGAGTTATAACTCCTGTTGGTAATGAATAATAAATATTTTATTTTGTCCAGCTGGAACAGGAAAAATAGTCCATGAGTCTTTTGGTGCTTTTGGATAATTGAAAAATTTAGAATGGAAATTTAGGCTGGTAGGCTGTATTGATATACTGAGGATCAAGAGTGTAAATGCAGTGAAAAAGTCAGGAAGGATAGAGCAAGGAAGTACATGAACAAGAAGGGTGTTAGTATGATAAAATGTATGGAATTCTAAATATGTCTATACTTCTGATGCCTGTTCCCACCTGGAACTGTTATAACCTATACATGATCACCTGTGCATCTGAGTTCTAAATTTGTGATGTAGTGATGATATTTGTTGTTGCTTGGGCAGCGTCAGAGTGCTGTGATGTTACTGAGAGGTCATCTCTGTGTGAGAGGTTATGTAGGAAGAGTTTGAAGACAGTTGGGAAGAGGAACTGCTCCTTAGGGAACTCACTGTAGAACTTGAGGATTTTGGAGGTGAATTCTTTTATGAGTGACTGGCTTGGCAACCACTTATGAAGTTTGATTTTTTCTAGGATCCTGTTAATTATCTATTGTGTGAAAACATATAGGGGGATATTGTTGAATGCTTTAATAATATTTGCTTCCACTAATACTGCATGGGATGAGAGTTGCAGTTGTTTAAAGCCTTCCAGAATGTCTGCATCACCACAGAAATCTACCATCACCCTCATATCTCCTGACAGACTTTCATTTAACCTGCTGTCTCCCATCATCCTGAATGATTAATCACTCCTCTAACACTTAGTCCTCTGCTCTTGGCACCACCTCGCTAACATGGAAAATGGTGAATAAGTATAAAAAACCTGTTAAGATTCCAACTATACCAAGCTTCACATAAAGCACACACATAGCATTCTTTCCCCACACCACAAATACCAACACAAAGGCCATAAGCAAGCTTAATGTCCTCAGAACACTAACTAGTACCAGATTTTGATGAGAAAAGAAACTATAAACAAATGATCTGGTATACTCGAAACTGTACTTCATCTGCTTGGACATCCATTCTCTTGAAAGCAAATACAACATAACAAAGCTGCAACAAAGCTGCATAGCACAAAAAAAAGCAGTAAGAATAATCACTAGCTGCCTCACAACCACAACATTTACCACTTACACAAAGAGACAATCTCTCCTTGTTAAACATAACACTTGATAACACTTAACTCACACAGCTCATTCTTCGTGACTCTGGATTTTCCTACAGTAAGCACTGTGTGCTAGCCCTGCCTTTTGGCAAAGTGGTAGGAGCAGTAGATAGCAGTAGTAGGTAGGAACATTTAGGTAGAAGTAGTAAGCAGGAGCATTAGGTAGACACATTAGGTAGTAGTAGTCAGTAGGAACATTAGGTAGAAATCTCTGCAAACACTACACTAGAGTTGCCCTCTGCCAGTGACCTATTAAAGGTGAGGCACTAAAGGCTAAGAAACAGCACTTGAGTTCACCAGTTATGGAGACTCTATTGCTGTGACCACCTCCTTGAGGTAGTTCCAACTGGAACAGACATCAGAAATTTAGAAAGAATGTTGCATTTCTCAAAAATAAGAAACAGGATTTAAGGGTATTATATTTAATAGTGTCCTTATTTTCAGGGTGGAAATTTTCATTACTGTTCGATCACTGCAAAGAATAGTGAGTGCTCTATTACCTGTAACATATGGAAAAATGTAATTTTCAAGGATGTTATTACATCTAGGCTGCTACATCTATAAACTCAACATATACCAAGTATTTTCCTAGCAAAATAGTTTTTTAGCCACATGGCACTGACAGCTCTCATCACTAAATGATATTCTTCTGCAATGGCAATATTGCATATAATGAAAAGTATAAGTGTGATGAAGTGAGTATCTTTTTACATTCCTTAATATAAGATAAAACAGAGTGGTAAGGGCTATGAAAATCAGGGGAAATCTGGTGAAACATATGCCAAAAATCAAGAAAACCTATGACAACCTCCCCAAGCAACTAACATTTACCAAGACTTTATGTATAACCTGAAGTGATTCTCATGGCTACCATTGTTTGGCATTGTTTACAGTCCAGCAGACACAATGCCCCACAGCAGCTTGCACTATCCCCATGTCTTTTCTTCCTACTGCTACTAAATATATGAAAAATGTCAGTCTTGGAATGTTAACTCCATCTTAATTATCCTAGATTCTAAATTTTGATTCATACTTGCAAATACCAACTATAACATAAACACATTTTTCCAATAATATCAAAGTTATGATAAATCTTGGATGTTCACGAATGCTTGATGAAGTTTTCAGAGGTTCTGTCAAGTCTTTAAAAGTTTCTCATCAAATTTTACATTAACCATATATATTTCATGATCATTTTTGCCTTATTTCATGCTGAAAAAATGAAATATAATGATCCAAATCATATTCTAATACTCTTACTTTATTCTCTCCTCATCCATTTGATAAGTTCTAATTCATACATGACATTCTTTATGACTATAGGGTTAATGTCATGAGTGAATGGACCTGAGCTATAGTGTAAATTCTAAGGAAGAGCTGGTGTCATCAGCAGACATCATTTTGAACTTCATATATAGTTATTTCAGTTATGCAACAAAACTAGATCTGAGAAATGAATATTTATGTTCTAGGTGCTTTAGAAAGTTCACTGTGATTACAGAAATAACTGCAAAAGACTATTCTAACATCTTTAGTATTGAAATATATCATATAAGGCATACATCATAGAAACTGTAAGCTTAATGAAATTAAAATTACCTAATACACTTGTAAAATGAGAACAAACCCTACACAAACCTCATCTAACCTCCCTGACACACTGGAGGCTTCCCTCTTCTCAGTTTACTATTTACTAGATTTCAATTAAAGTGTAATGAGAGCATTTTCCAAACTGTCAACAGCTGATTTTGAGTGCTTTTAACCTGAACTTCCCTCTACTTCAAAGCCCAGCCCATTTCACAAAAACTTAAGTTTCGTGGAGTTTGAACTGCTACACCTAAAATCCCACACTTTATAACTGTATACATTGTAAGGACTCTACTGATACCAGTTTTGTTAAATTTTATCATCAAGAATTCACTCATCTTTTCTTTTTACAACTACCCAAGATTTATCTCAAAGTTCATTATTCTAGTTAAAGCATACCACTCACATTCATGAAAATGCACCAACATAACACCAGATATCAACAAATGGGCAGGTCTGTGAGAATCCATGTAGGAGATGAATAAAATGTTGGTACATCATATCTCTAATATAATCTTGGCTTCTAGGTGAGGTTTTAATATGTCTTACTAATATCTTACAAGAGTAATGCCTAAAATTACATTTACCAGTATGCTTAACAGCATTTTCAATTCCATATTTTTCTTGATGTCTGAGAACCTTATTTAAAATCAATGTTTAAAATACAATATCCCAAATCAAGCTCTCCAGCTGTTACTGTTTTACCTAATCAATTTCTAACCTATTAGTAATACAAAGCTATTCCAAGTATTCATCTAGGATTCAACTACTTGTGCACAACTATATAAGACAAGATTACTCCTTAACCAAAACTATTAATACCACAGGGCTAGAGCACTACTTCTAATAAGTTCACCTCGCAATAACAATTCCACATGTACTATCTTGCTGGCACTCAAAGTGAGAAATGTCCACCATCAATGTATTTAGTTATACTTATTCACAATAAGGTAAGTTACGTTTGTTACAATTATGATAATCGTTCTCTTTAACCTCACATTTTCCAAGTGTAAGCCCTACGGCCTTTAGTGACGTTTAATGATTACAATAAATAAGGTAAGGGTTGAATTCATTCTCAACACACATTTCTCATTTCTAATACATAATAGACAGCCCTCGGCTTTCTGATCAACTAACAATATAGAGCATGCAAAATAAATGTTTTCCAAGCTTTTATTCAACACCAAAATTTAATCAACTTACAGATAAATAAATGCATGCGAAAATAGTCAATACACACATCACCCGGCGTAACATAAATTACCTAAAGATAATTTCACTAAGCTTACCACGTCAATTATTATCTACTTAATGTTATCTTTGATACAGAAATACAATACATACGTTGTCAAACTGTCTGTAGGAGGAGGGCTGACCTAGATTTTCACCACCAGATGCCTCTTACCACATCACTATCACTAAGTTGTGCTACTTGTGCATGTGGATTTGTTTACCTCGTGTTTGCGATTTGGTTTTAAGCGATTTTTTTTTCTTCTAAAAGGAATAGTATTAACTAACTTTTAAAGCCGCATATATCTTATTTTATTAGAATTAATATCAAAATAACAGAAATAATAATATCTTTTATTTTTCATTATCTAAATCGTATTACTACATTTGTCGCACGTATTCATATGAAGTCTATTCATTTTCTTTGAAATTATTTTAAGTATGTTATGCTTATCTGCTTTGAGGTACATGTTTTTATACTCCTGTACTAAGGGAGTTTGTTATCATACTGTTAGATACACAACAGTCATCATACCTTTCCATGCTACTGTTGTTACCCTACTTCCCATACACATTGTCATACTTTTCCTTGCACTTTTTAGATGATTTCATACTCCTCTCTACATATTGATATGTTTACATTCTGCTGTATACATTATGAAAGTATCTTAAACTTCTGCAAACACCATACACAAAGCTGTTACCATATTTCTCACCTCTGGACTGAACCATATGAGCATCTAAGATAGCATTGTCATTGGGACTTAAAACAGTTTTGCCCTCCAAAATAAGGGGAATCCATGAGGATTTACTACTCTGGCAAATGTTAAACATATGAGGAAGGTGGATGCTTCTTTACAGGCACTTAACTATACAGTAATTTGCTCTAGCCTATAACATCATACTACGCAGGTGCTGGGGATGCATAAAATGGAATGGCATGGTAACTGAGGTGTATGGTATAGCATTTGAACTTCTCAAGAAAGGGGGTGACTGTGTTGTTGATTGGTTCATTAGGATTTATGATGTATGGATCATGGTAAGGTGCCTGAGGTTTGGTGCAGTGCATGTATAGTGCCTTTGCATAAAGACAAAGGGAACAAAAGTGAGCAAACTACAGATTTATAAGTTTCTTGAGTGTACTTGGTAAGTTGTATGGGTGAGTGGTGATTGAGAGGGTAAAGGCATATACAGAGCTTCAGACTAAGGAGGGACAAAGTGGTTTCAGGAGTGTTAGAAGATGTGTGGATTCAGGTGTTTGCTTTGAAGAATGTCTATGAATACATAGGAAGACATAAGGCTTTTTTCATGAAGTCTGTGGATGTGGAGAAAGCATATGACAGCAGGGCCTCTGAGAGGGGGTGCAGGGGGTATATCGTACCCGGAGGTCTAAAAGGGGGCACGGGAATTTCCTGGGATCTCAGAAAATGCAGAAAATCATCAGAGCACTCCATTCCACCCCTCTCTCATCTTCCATACCCTTTTTGGCCATACAACTCATGGCATAAAACCGTAGTGGATAAAAACAGGATGACTGATGGAGAAGGGAAGGGGGCCCGGAAGAAACTTTGTACCCCCAGATAAAATTCCTCTGAGGGGCCTTGTATGATAGGGTTGATAGAGATATTCTACGGAAGGTGTCATGAATACATGGTGTGAGAGGAAAGTTATTAGAAGCAGTGAGGCATTTCAATCAAGAGTATAAGATGGGTGTGCATGTAGTTAGAGAGGAAGGTGAGTGGTTTCAGGTGTAGGTTGATCTGTGGCAGGGGTGTTTATATTGTTTAAGGATAGGGTGGTTAAGGAGGTAGGTGCAGAGGTCTTAGAAAAAGGGGTGGGTATGCAGTCTTTAGGGGTTGAGGGGGGCTTGGGGAGTAAGTGAGTTATTGTTTGCTGATGGCACAGCACTGATGGCAGATTTAAGTGTGTAACAGCCATTGAGGTCTGAGATTGAGAGTGTGTGAAAAGAGGAAGTTGAGAGTAAAGGTGAATAAAAGCAAATTATGTTGATTTAGTATTGCAGGTTAGTTAGGTTGTGAGTATGGATGGAGAAAATTTAAAGGAAGTGGTGCATTTTAAATATGAATGGAACCATGGAAGCAGAAGAGAATCACAGGGTGGGTGAGGGGACGAAGGTTTTGGGAGCATTAAGGATGTGTGGAATGAGAGATCATTATCTGGGAGGTTGGAAATGGGTATGTTTGAAGGTACAGCAGTCCCAGCATTGTTGTATGGATGCAAGGCATGGGTGTAAATGAGAATGTGCAGAGGGTGGATGTGTTGCAAATAAAATGTGTAAGGACAATATATGATGCGAGATGGTTTGATTGAGTAAGTAATAACATGGTACGAGAGAGATGTGGTAATAAAAAGAGAGCCTTAAGTGTATAGATGCTCAAACTGTAACTGAAATTCTACGACTGGGTCAAAACTGTGGTGTGTGTATGTCAGCACAAGTGTCAGTGTGAGATATTGGGCTCCTGGTCGTACTCTTGGTTCATATCTTCCTCTTGTCGGCAAGTAGCATTCAAGCGATGAGTGAACATCAGTGTGAGTGAAGGTCACTGGTAACCCAAGTGAAGTCTTCAAAGCCTGAGACAGATGAACAGGCAAAGCTGTGGCACTCAAGAACATTCTCATGGAAAATGTGAAAGAAGGGTTCCCCTCTAGAGTACTATGAGAGATTAGAATCTTGAAATTGCTCAGACATGACAATGTAGGATACCTGTTGGAAATAGCTCGTACAGAAGGTCAACCACCCCAGGTATCCAGAAGCTAGCAAAAACAACTCCATTGTGTCCAGTTTTTCTACATTCTTCATGGTGACTGAATTTTGTGAACATGATTTGCCTGGTTTGCTATCCATTGTCAATGTAAAACTTAATTTAGGTGAAATTAAAAAGGTATGGTGCCAGACCCAAACACCACAAACTGGAAGCACTTGTTTACCAATAGCATATTATCGCCGCCTCTCCTGTGTATACATACTGCCTGTTCTAAGTCCTCAATGTCATTCTTGTGTCTCCCTTGCTGATGTGATTATACACGAAAGTGCACTTGGGACTTATGTTTTTTGTTTTCTTTGTGGTTATCAGCGAATTTATAGGATAGGGATAGGGAGCTGTGGTTTCAGTGCATTACACATGACAGCTAGAGACTGAGTGTGAGCAATTGTGGCCGTTTTGACTGTCTCCTGGCCCTACCTCGCTGGCGCAGGGGGTGGCGATGCTATTTCCTGTGGTGTGGGGTGGCATCAGGAATGGATTGGGGCGAGCAAGTGTGAATATGTACATGTGTATGTGTGTATATACATGTGTATGTGTATGTGTGTATATATGTATATGTTGGTATGTATATATATGTACTTTGCATATATGTGCATGTACGTATATATGTGTGTATGTGGGGGGATGAGTCTTTCTTCGTCTGTTTCCTGGTGCTACCTCACTGACGCAGGAAACAGCAATCAAGTATAATAAAATGAAATAAGTAAATATATATATGTATATATATATATATATCTATTTCTATTCTATTATGCATGATCGCTGCTTCCCGCGTCAGCGAGGTAGCGCCAGGAAACAGACGAAGAAAGAC
>JAUUDW010002577.1:0-17828 GCA_032361385.1 Panulirus guttatus
TATAGCGTTAATTAAATGACCACGATTACGGCATTCACTTGCCCGTGCCGTCTCAGCTAATATATATATATATACCTAATTCAGTAGGTTATATTATCACATTTCTCCTGAAAGAATTTCACGTGGTAGACTGTATCAATGACAGTATTAACCACACGCTTTACTGTCAGCCCGTAGCTTTGTGTTAGACATTAATGATCATAAAAGCTCAAAACTGCAGTGATTTCTTTAACGATCCGCTTGTTTCCTTAACGGATAGTCACTGGGTATTAATATATCTTTAGATGCTAACTTAAACTAAATTAGAATTCTGAAAATTTTTGGAATCCGTAACACTTGGGCGTCATGAGTAACAGGATATGACAAAATGGGAATCATCATTTATCAACCGTGCAAGTGGACGGAAACAGGAAATAGTGCTTAAATGTAATATAATCGTTGTGTTTTGTTTTTTCCCCGTTAAAGCTTTAAGCAATGCCCAGTTTCATGAAATTTAATTTGGCACGGCTGATTTTTATTTCGCAATGGAGACAAAGATCAGGGTATCACATACCCATTTCTACTACTATCTAACACTGGTTCACTGTGTGCATACAACACAGTCACACAGTCTCTTCTTCACCTTACTCGTACATTTTCATCTTTCCATATTTTCGTATATTTTTTTTGTTAACAATAAAGTCAAAGCCATTCATTTTTAATCACACAACTCCATTCTTCTTCCACATAGTTATAAAGCCATATTCACACACTGCTCTCTTTTTACACTTGTACTCATACATACACACACACATTTCACCTTAAACCAGATTACTCTATATTCTTACCGAACCTAACTCAACCCTGCGCTCCAGCCATTTCCTGAAGTTCCCATTCCTTCCACTGCCACAGAGGGAATTCGTGGGATGGTCTTGTTACCCTTCCACCTACTTCAACGTGTAAAACTAAGAACATTTACACCTAAGTCTCTGCCCGTTGTTGCAGTGTAAATGATGATCAGTACGTTCATGTGTCGATGTTAAACTCACGGTCTGTATTGCAGCGTCCGAGCTGCCGATGCCGGGGTACTCGTGGACTCGGAACTTGTCTCTGAGGACCTGGACGACGGACTCCTGGTTGTGGCGGTACTGCGGCGAGCCGACGCTCTGCAGGTAGCGGGCGTTGAGGCGATCCGTGCACGTCCGCCACCGCTTGGGTTCCAGGCTTGCCAGCACCAGGCACCTGCGGAAGCCGGACTGAGTCAGATGAGGGATTCAGTCGGCTCATGGCCAGGATATATCAGGCATTTGGCAGATGGAAACTTAAGATTGAAGGTTTGATCGGCTCATGGAGAATGGACACAATGCACCGAAGGGAAGCAGATTCGATTGATTTAAAGACGATGTAATCACGTTGGAGGGTTCAAGGGCATGAGTTTGACATTGTATCATGTCCTGTGGCACATCGCCGTCTTCGGGATGTAAACCCGGTTATGATATGGACTTAAATGTACGTCTTCTGTACTTCTGTAAGGTGACTGGATGAGTCTGAAGCCATACCTCATGTGATCACTGAAGGTTATCACTCCCTCCTCACCACACGTTGATTAACACGTCTGACCCGCCTGAGTATCGTGCTAACCTCCCCTAACCTACCTGAGGGCCCTGGTGATTTCCCCTGATCTGCCTGAGGGCTATGATGACCTCCCTCACCTACCTAAGGGACTTGATGACCTACTTGGCCTACTTCTGGGCCCTGGTGACCTCCCCTGACCCACCTCAGGGCTGTGATGACCTCGTACAGGTGGTGGGGTCCACTGTCTGCTTCGTCGATGGATATGGTGAGTCCAGCGGCCCTGGTGACGTCACACTCGGGTCTGTGGTCCGGGCTGGCCTCACACTTGGCCCCACAGAGCGGCCAGCTGCACCGGGAGCACCTGGCATGGGCAGAGGATATCTTGATCACGGCTGATGGGACGAGAGACTGACTGATGGATGAGAGGTCATGGTAGGATTGGGGCTAATGGGTCAGAGGTCACAGAGGTCAGTGGGGATGAAGTAGGCGTCCCTCTGGAAGAAACCTTCGTCTTGCAAGTTGAGCAACACAAGGCAGGGAAGCCAGTTCACAAGCCTCCAGACACTCACAACAGTCGTGTACACAACAGTAAGAGGACAGAGACTAGTCATCTGATGATAATGGAAATCTAGTCACGGACTGAACCCTTCATAGAGCGGCGCTCATCATTCTCATGGGATGGCAATAGATGAGAAACAGAGTCGTTGCTGAGAGTCTCTGTGAGTATCTTAACAGGTAAACAGTTGTACTAGAGGATTTGTAGAGTGTACCGTAATTTTGGCTCTTACACAACCGAACTTTATTACCCCAAAGACTGTCCTCTGATTATATTTCAAAGTTATACGAACAAGTAGTGAATTCAAACGCCACGAGACAACGTGCGCCATGACCGGATTGAATTTAGCAACTTGAATTTACTATTAAGAGTATACAGTGGGAAGAGACGAACAGTGAGGTTGTCTGTGGTACAGTATGGAACTATATTTGAGTGGTAATGACCCAGTGTTTGGGAAGGCAGAAAACAAAAGGATTCTGACATTAGATTTACCAGCAAATGTACTAACTGACCTGTACTTGCCAGTGATTCTCTTGTAGCAGCCCAAACACAGTGGCTCTGTCTCCTGTTTCGGCCCCAGTACCAGCGGCGCCTCCGTCAGGATGAGGTCATCCACGCACAGGTCCCTAGTAGCTACCAGCAGGCGACCCACTTCCTTGTTTTTGCTTATCTGTCCAGGGAAGACTTGTTTCAGTGTCTGGTCTTCTCTAGCTTGGAGATGTCTCGGGGAAAGTCTGAGACTGGCTTTGCTAGGACGATGGCAGTTAGAGTTAGCTTAGAGAAATATCTTAAATTTGATAGAAAGTCTAGTGTTACTGTTATCTACCTGTTGAGTTATCTTCCACCTATGCTGTGGGGGTTAGTGATGGTCGAGTCTGAGAGGTTGCCCCAGAATAGCTCCGAGGTTGGGGTGGGGTTACCTATGGTGTTGGTAGTAGCCAGGAAACGTGAATCAGTCAATGTCTAACTTCACGGTGCTCTTTCTCCTACTCACAATTAATATCGAAATGTTTTTTGAGGATAGTCCAAACGTAAGAAGATTTTCTAAGTGTAAAGTGTTGGCGTTGTACTCAGGTAAGTCAGAATGACTGGTCAAGGCACTTATCAGTGAGAGCTTAACGCTGAGTGCATCTTTGGTCTCGTAGATAAGTGTATACCACTTAAGTCACTACATCGTCACTCACCGTAACACGGCTCGCGTCACTTGCCAGATGCTTCTGGTAGTATTTTACAAGGGTACCTAGTGACAGCACAGGGATCCCGATTCCTCTATCAAGGAATTGAAACTGAGCTGAAAACTAAACTGTAACACTGTAGGGAATGTCACCGTATCAGGAAAGATCTTCCATGTCACACAGGGACACAGTGTGACACATGATACAGATAAACATTGACAGATCATTATACCCGGTGATACATGATACAAGTGGGAGGATGACCATCATAGCACTACATACTGATACCTAGTGACATATAGGCTGTATCACAGCGTAACACACAGTGACGCATTGTGACGTTACACGCCATGTTACACGTAACATTTTACAGCGTGTCGCACTGCACGTGTTGATATACTGAGGGGCCTCATTGACTCACCGTGAAGGGCCTGCAGGCGTCCTTGTGGGTGGCCCAGCCCTTCTTCTGGCATTCCCTGCCGCAGTAGAAGACGGCGTGGCAGCCGGTGCACTTGGTGTCCGCCTCACGACCACACGACGCGCACGCGCCTGGCTCCTGCCCGCCTCCCATCCTTCCTGCCTCCTCTCGCTCGCCACACGCCTGCCCACGGCTACAGCTGGAGAGGTACTGCACATGTGTGTGTACGTACATTTCATATCATATACAACCCCGCGCCCCCTCTGACGGTGCTTCTGCAGCCTCAAAGCTACGCTACAGTCTGTAGCAGGGAAATGTTGGACTCCTCTGGAGAAAGAAGTTGCTCAACGAAACTGTATTTCTTATGTGTATTTTCAATGATAGTCTCTCCGCTGAAGGTGACCACACCACATGCAGGCGGATATATCAGATCAAAGAAAATGAAGATTTGGAAGATAAATGAATAGCCATACAGAACACTTGAATATAATGAGCAAAAACACCATATTTCTATCAGCTATCCTATACACTTTGTCCAGAGTTGAAATCAAAATAAGGTTATAATATATGACCCCTATTCAACAGTTTTCACGTACCCTAATCCTAATATTCATAATCCTATTTCAAATCCCCAAAGACGAGTATCAAAATCGCTTACCTTTAAGAAAGTATACATAAATCGCGGACGTAGATAATCAAGTTATTTCTAACTATTTTAGCAATGATAAATTTGTATAAAGACAGTTACAAATATTGATCTTAAATGGGTCACAGTTGAGGTGCCATCTTTTGTTTTTGTTGTAATGAAGTTACTGCTTAATTTACATAAAATCGCGCATTCTAAGACATTTCCCAAATATCTCCGCTCATTGATACTTCATCTTGTAAATAATGAAATATTACCGTAATGTGAAAGTTAGTTGTGTCACTTCCATACGTCTGAAACGTGGGTAACATCATATGTTCAGAGTGTGTTATTTTTAACAGGTTTCTATGACATCATCTCCTCTGATTTGAGGTTTGAAGTTTTTTTTTTCCTTTAAGGAACCATGTATGTGCCTCCTTATTGGTTGTATTAATGCATCGTATACTTCGCTTTCATAAATCATTCATAAACACTCACTGCACATCCTTACTCGGTATACTTTTCGTCTTCGCTTTCACACGTCATATGCCAAAATTACAGGACATTGTTAATGTTTATTCATTGAAATGTTTTACGTGTGAATTTTTAATAGCTTAATCTAGGAGTGTTCTTTGCTTGCTTCTAGAATGTCACGTCACTATAGGCGATATGAATATATATATCTCTCATCCTGACCATGACGCTCAGGGAAGGAATTAAAACTGATGTATACAGCACTCGTACACCCAACCCAAGGCCGCGTGTATACTGACTGCTACTGTAATGGATTGTGCGCGTCACACCAGCGCATCTGTGACGCCTGCAGTCGCTGCTTCCGCTGCAGCGACGTAAAAAGTTGTTAAATCATTTGGCTTCTAGTGTCTTATTCACATTCTTCTATTTGCATTTTTTGTAAATTGATGTCGTACACATATGAAGCAACTAAGTAAATATTCTTTTGTGATCATGTACGTACATTTAGATCTCATTAAATGTTTACTGTACCACGTTCTTACTCCTCTGATAAGAAACCCACCACCACGCCAGTATAGGGAGGCATCACCTGCAGCAGCACCCACCACACAACCCGGGGGGGCATGACAGTCACCAGACACCCAACTGCTGATATGCTCCATCGCTGCTGTAGTCTCAGCTGTTGGTGGGTTAACACCTTTTCCACTGTATCGGTATTGCTTTGCACTTATCCTCCCCGTGTCAAGTCTTCATTACCGAGAGCCACCTCGTGGTCCTACCTGGCACTAGCGGCACTCAGCGACGTCCTCCAGGTAAACACACGTGGCACCTAGTACTAACGCCGTCGTCGGACCAGAGCCAAAAACACCCTTGTGTCGTCGTACGTCTGGCTGGCCCTCCCCCTCTGGGCACTGTGACACGGCTGCCGTTCTCGTACCGCATAATTCTTTTTATATACCCTGACTCAGAATGGTTCTTCGTTCTGTGGGTTTTGTTTAATGTATGAGGATTTTACGGCTGTGCTGTCAGAGACTGTTGGATAAATGATCAGCTCCTGAGCTGAGTGACTGTAGCCGCTTCTTCGTGTATAGATAATCGTTCGTGAATATGCACATCGTTGACACCTATAAGAGCATGATGCACAGAATGAGTTCCCCGATCTCAGGTTACATCTCAATTCACGTAATCGCAATCGGGTATCATTGTACCGTTTGCTAAGACAGTAAAACCATTATGCAATTGTACGACACAAGAGTACATTAAGGTAAAACTTCTCGCGTGTTGGCAAACCTTTTAACGAGTTTTGTAGATCGATTAGGCTTCGGTTAATTATGACGCCTTGTGCGATGGTTTCTCTCCACCGAATCCAAAACTGAACCTCGCAGGCTACATCTACAACTGTTATGGTAAAGAAAATGCTTGGGGGGCAAGTTATTGTTTATAGCAAGTTGTTTGTACTCAGCGAGTGATAAGAGTGTCTGCTGTGAGTGAGGGGGCAAGAACCTCCCGGCCCAGACTCGGCCGTTTACCTCCACCGTGGGTAAATTTTCTGGGGTAGGTAAGAAAAGGTCAAATTTGTGGCAGAAGCGTGCATGTCGCTGGAACTCTATGGAACGCCCAAGGGAGGTATTCAGGCTTATTTGATTGGTGATAACGTTGACGGACGCAACAATCCTGGTGGTCGACGGGCGTATGGCGTAGTAACCCCAATCCACCAACCTTTGGGTTAGCCTTCAGAGAGAGGCTTTACCCTTCAATCCACTGACTCCCTTAATTACATGTTTGTTTGTGAAAGATGTTAATGGTTTTTGTGAAACTTTGGTAGACCCGCAAGTCCCCTGTGGTGGACAGGTACGTCTGATTAGTTCTAGATGGATTCACGTAAACGATTCGGCAAATCTTTAAATAAAAAACTTTTACCATGATTTCTTGATTCCCTTGTTTTGCTCTTAATCTGATAGTTAGTTTTAATTATAACTTTGTGTATTGATTACCAGTTCTGATGTCTGTACCTGATAGGCTTCCTGATTGGTTATGAGGGGTTCAGGCCTGTCAACTGCCAGGGTCATTAAGGCTGCCAGCGTCAAGTTCCAACCACCATTCGAAACACATGCGCACAAGTAATTAACATAATCTTAACTGCTCATTTGTAAGGCCTGTATCTAACAGGAAATGATAGATCTTGTTATAAAGGAATGTAATTGTGGATTGGCTGTTAGTCTTAGTTTGTGTAAAGAAAATGGTCTTTTGAGGAATTTCCTATGGCGTCACAGTGGTGCAGGCCGAGGTCATTCTGGTTCGCACCCAAGAAAATATTATGGTTAAGTTGGATCATGTACGTGAATGGGCGTTACCGGACTCTGCCTGCTCGAGGTCACACTGCGAGTGACAAGTCACCTTTGGAAAGGCTGTATTGCACTACTGGGAGTACAGTCTTTCTCACTCCAAAGCAGTCCACATATCCCTTTGACTTGAAGTAGCGCAGCCTTGGGCCTCGGAAACATTTAGAAAGGTCCTGGGTAACGCCAGGACTCTAAAAGAAATTGGTCGTGGGGTAATTATACATGAGTGAATAATCAAGTGAATAATACTGGCAATGATAGTCCAGGCTATATAGCAATAAACGTTTTCTGTGTTGTTTATACTATATTCAGTGCGGGTTCAGTATACTGAATGCCGCATGATAATGCTCATTCCATTTATAGTAATGATGATGGTTGGTTCCGAAGTCTATTTTTTTTCTAATGACCCGCGTGATTCATTACACTGCTGTTCCCGCTGGTCGCGCACAACTCAACTATACATTTTTCAGTTTTCGTTCTGAGGTTAGTAGGTATAGGAGGTGGTACGTGCTCTGTCTTGATGGCCTGTAGGTGAATGTTGGCCAATAAATTCAACCAAATACAATAGGAAGATGATTTAGAGTTCCAACTCAGCGTCTCTTTAGACACTGAGGCGCATTTTGTTTGCTGTATTGTTATAGTGATGCATATATTCATTGCTGTGGTTCAGGATCCAAGGTGTCTAGCCCCGCTGTGACAGTCCACACGTCCAACGATTTATATTTGATGTGTTTAGGGCACAGACGTGCACAGGCCGCACTATTTAAAGGTCTCCAGTCGAGGCTGACGAGAATAGAATTCATCACACAGGAGGAATGTCTCGCTCTGGGATCGGTTGATCAATGGGCCGTTTCGGTGAAGCAATGGGTTATTCGAGTCGTCTGAGAACATCCGGTTAACGGTCGCCTGTGTCATTCAGAACAGAAACATACCCGATGACGTTCAGCTTAGTGTACTGTAATGCACCTGTGGTGGTGGTGATGAACAAGAATCAAGATGGTGAAACTGGGATGGTTTTGGATGAGATTACTTATTGGAATCAAAGGCACGACGGATGGTATTTATTTCAGCTGTGGTTGAGTGACTTGTGGTGTCAGCTGTGGTTGGGACTTATGGTAGTATTAGCTGTGGGTGGGCTTTGTGGTGGTGTTAGTTGTGGTTTAGAAGGCTTTTGGTGGTGTTAGCTGTGGTTGAGGTTGTATGATGGTGTTAGCTGTGGTTGGGGGTTGTCTGATGGTGGTGTTAGCTGTGGTTGTAAGGGCTGCACTGGTGATGGCGGTGGCGGTGAGAGAGGAGCCAGCTTGAGCTGAACTCCACACGTGGGTCTGGGTATAAATAGTACAGCGTCAGGGCCAGGCGAGGGCTGGGCAAGTAAGGGGGACACCAACCACGAATGAGAAGAGCGAATCACGAAACGGCAAAAGTCTGGGAGAAGAATGTGAACAAACGAATAAAACACTCGTGATATATTTGTCACAGTAACGGAAGTAGTTTCGTGCTTGGTTTTAGTGAGGGAAAGCTATTCATTAAGCCTTGGGACCTTCGGGTTAAAGTTACGCAGGGGACGACTGCGTCAGAAGAAATAGAAATGCTTGATACATACTGATAAGAAAGTAAACAGTGCATAGTAATGCAAGAGGGAGAAATCCCTCTGAAACTGGAGGAAATAGAAAGGTTACGACAAGTGGGGTCGGCACCGGGGGCAGTGTCGTAAAGGCGGGGGACGACGCGTCGGCTTGGCCCAAAATAACGGTAGCCAGACGCACAAAATGTGGGGGAGACGGCGAGCAGACCACGAGCTGCGGGCGACGCCAGGCCGACCACGAGCTGTGGACGACGCGAGGCGAACTACGAGCTGCCATAACGAGAAATAAAACAAAGATACTCAGGGACCATGACTGATCGAGGCATGTAGAACGTCCCGCAGGAACAGGCTAAAATTATACCGAAGTAGAAGAACAACTGTTAACTTGAAATAATTCTAGATTTGTGAAGTAATAGATAATTTACTCTCGTCATTAGAAGCGATTCGATGAGTTTGGAGTTCTGATATGAGAGACAAGTGTAAGCAGAGAAGGTACGGAAGGTGGCTTGTGTCTCTTTACCACCAGCATTCAGAGACTGGAAGTCTGGGTGGCTGTCTTTAGAGTAAGTTGAACTATTTCTGAACTTAATGACGTCTGATACGTGTAGCATAGAGGACCCCTGGCAGACTTACTGGGTCTTATAAGCACATTTTTCAACAAGGACGCTAACGCTCAAAGCAGGTCTCTCCACATTCACGTGTTATACATACTTTAGACAGTTCTCTCGCTTTACATATATATACTTCATCCATATCTAAAAAGCATGGATTTAACAAAGACTTTGAGTTCACACGTTGTTACCTGTGGCCAATAATTTCGTGTGCAATGTTGGGTTATTTAGGCCTGAAGTCTGTTACCGGTGAAGGTTGTCAAGGCCGTCAACATCAGTTTATTTCCAATGAAATAATCTTTACTAAAAGTTCCAAGATAATTCTACGACTGCACACTCTGAGCTTGGTCCTTGGTACTGTTTGCTTGTTGTTCAGGCTTTAGGCCTATCAGCTGCATAGGCCAAGGCCACAGTGTGACGCCAACTGCTTCCATCAGCCGGAAAATGGTTAACATATTATGGTTTTAAGGATGATGTTAAGACCATATACATCCACTGCGTATGTGGGAATTTCACACTGAAGACGAACTTCTGGGTCTGAAGCTGAATGATTATTGTTGAGTATCGAAGCTCGCTGAGTAAGGGTAGGTGTGAAGTTATTTTCGTGTTTGGGAAGTAACCTAGCCTTGTATGTTGCGTAGAGAAAGCTTTTACTTTTATGAAGGAATGTGTTTGTCACAAAGCTTAGTCTACAACTCGGGAAGTCAAAATTGTTGTAGATGAAAGGGGTTATTTAATCTTATTTTCATCTGTCAATACTTATGCCATTTTTCTAGTGGTAATGAGGTTGGAGGAAACAACCAAATTTGTAAAGACATTTATTGTTATTAACAAATTTAAACAACACTTGTCCAATCAGTCAAACATCACAAACATGTACCTTTGAACCTAGATACTTAATACTAGAGAAAAATAAAATTCACACTTTCATTTAACAAATGAAATTAGAATTTGGCACTTATCATAACAATTGTTTTTACAGTCCCACAAAGTTCAGAATCAGAAAGTATTTTTACATCAGAAATTGAAATCCAAATTGGGGTGGTGGTGAATTGGCTTGCAGTGGGGCTGGATAGGCCAACTAAATTTTCATTGATCGGTAAAGCTATTTTATCTATACCTTGATCTGAAGGCCTTTCCTACTAATTAGGAAGTAAAGAATTACTCAGAGAACAATATGTTTTAGACTGATTAAGATAGTCACAAGTGGGAAGCCATCGTCGAGTGGGAATTACAATTTCATTTTTCACAGCATGCGGCAGATCAACCCGAGCCTCGCCCGTTATCGCCGACTTTTTTCGCTAAAAGCTGCAGTTAGACACAATACCTCATCAAGGTCAGGCATTTAGAACTGGCAATCGAAATACTGAAGAGAAAATGATTTTTGAGGAAATGGAAAACTTGTCATACTGAAGAAGGACTGGTCGTCGTTACAAGGAAAAAAATATTGAGAAGGTAGAATTAGAAAGTCTTTGGAAGTAGATGTAAGTGCGTTTTAACTTGAATGAAAGGATTTCTTGAGTAATGACCACTTAGCAGCCGAGAACTATTAAATGTATCAACCGACATTACAACGGCGCATTCCCGAGTTGCCAGTGTCAGCAAGGTAGTTGTGACAGCGGCTTGGTCGAGTATTGACGGTATTGCCTGAATGAGCCGATTGTGGAGGCATGTTAGGAGCCAGAACCTGAAGTCATGTGTGCAAAAGAGACGGAGATCCATTAGCATGGGACAGGGAAACTGGATCAAGTTTTAAAGTCAGGTCGATAGGGCTAATGATTTCGATTGTTTTACACGTATTTCGGTTGAATTTGTATGCGGATCAAGATACCATCTCAGGTATGAAGGCTAAGACCCATATCGGGAAGAATCACTTTTCTGTGTAAAGAGAGTAATTACAAAAATGGGACGAATTTTGGCCATCTGATTAAGACTCCCAACTTAAGACTAATGATAAAAGACACGATGTATTTTACTTCTCATTAACAGTAGCGCTTGAGGCCAGACTGACTCTAGTTTTTAAGGTGCACCAAGTAATAATGGTCCTGACTCGTGGATATAGCATACAACTTTTCATGCTAGGAGCCCGATTGCTTAGGACAGAGTCGCTTCCCACTGCCGAAGTTCGGCCAAATTCTGTTGAGCTACGTGGCATAGCTGTCCCTCTGGCTGGTCGTCAGGCTCATCCTGTAGCACCCGGATACATTGCTGCAAGAGAGCTTTAGCTGTTTCCACGTCCTTCTTGAGGGCTACGGAGTCCACCTGCTTAGCGTCTGGGTCCTGCCGTGCGCGCGCCAGTACCGCCAAGTGATACTCGTACAGAGCCACGCCAGCGTACGGCGCCAGGCGGGACATGCCGGGGTCCAGCGCCGTGCACACCTTCAAGAAGTCCTGACACATTTTCTCCTTTTTCTTCATGGACGCCTCGTCCGCGCTGTTGGGGTCGCGTCCATACATCTGTAGTAAGGTGTGGCGGGCGGCGAAGAGATGGAAGTGGTTGGGGTGGACTGTGTTCTTGGCATGCTTTTGGACCAGTTCCTCCAGAGCCTCTCTGTTGGGCATCGCAAGTGCAGCCTCGACGTCCTCCCCGAGCTTCAGATTGGTCTGTGTCACCACCTCGGAGGTCATGGTGGTGTTGCATGACGTACAGATCCAGGAGGCCAGCTCGTCCAGAGGCGCGGCGGAGAGCATGAAACCGTTGGTGCAGTTTTTGCAGCGGAGGGCAGAGAAGTGCGTGCCCAGCTCAGTAGGGTCGGAGCAGCGGAAACAGGTGCACATAAAGTACTTACTGTGCTTCAGGTGGTCACGCCGCGCCGCTGTACCCCACAGGATGTGCGTGTACATTGTACTGATGTGCTCCCCACGCTTGATGTCCACAGCCGCTTTTAGCACCACCTGGCGGTCCTTGTTGAATGTGTGTTTGGTGTTTGGCGTGCACGAGTGTTCCAACATGGCGAAGTTAGGATACAGGCCGAGCACCTCCGACTCCTTTAGCCGCAACTCCAAGGCGTTGACGTCGATGATGCCGGTGATGTTGTGGATGGATCGCTCCGAGCTGTCGATGTCCTCGATGGGAAACTCCTGGATGAAGAAGTAGTTACGGAGGAAGTTCACGATGCGTTTCTGATTTTCCTTGTGGATGTGTGTGCCCTTACGGTCCTCATAGTGGCTCTCCAGAGCCAGCAGTTGCTCGTATTTCTTCGGCGACTTCTTCTTCAGGGCCAGACATCTGCAGAGGTGGAGAATGCCCAATTAAGTAAGACAGAAACATTTTCATGCATCGGATGTGTGACAGAGGACCAGTTAGTGTAGAAAGAGCTGATCTCCCTTCCCTGCCAACGTATAACTTCAACAACTGATGATGGCGCTGATGTGTACACACTGCACCATAATCTAATGTCAGATCCCCAGAATTTTTGTATTATCAAGAACGTGTGAAATCAGTGAAAGAAAATTATGATAATCAATAAAGGATCTCCGTAAAAACAGAGATTAAAAGACAGAAAGGGTTGTAGGGCGAGTGATAGAGAGTCTGGAGCAGAAAGATGGGAAAAGACAAAGCAGAGTTATAGAAATAAAAGGACGTGGTATAGCTCTCTGAAAGCTATATCGTCGCCGAGATAAATTATAGCTTTCATTGTCCCCGGCAGGAGAAAGCTGTATCGTCACTAGGACGGAACAGAGAGTGGTAGGTGGATTTAACAGCTGAAAATGTTAGATCAAACTCATCCATCGGTGTGAGGAAGACACGCGAGTCACTCCCTCCCCTCTCATGACTGTTGTCTTCCCCTGGCACGTGATGCCTGAGGATAGTCATCAGAAAGAATAACACTGTAACTATAGTCAGTGTAATACCCGGTAACACATCCCCTCCCGTGACTTCTGAGTTGCTGAACCTATTCCTCCAGTGTCTCAAGTCACTCTTCATAACACATAATTAAAGCAAGTAATTTATCCCCCAGATGTTCTAAACAGTCACGCAACACGTGATCAGTGTCGTAGGGTTAAGAACCTGCCTTCAGCCCAAGGAATGCAAGCAGAGCCAGCCTGGACCAGGGCAGAGTCTACGGCACCCCTGTACCTAACCCAGCGTATCCCGTGATCTCTCTAGGAGCTGCTGGGAATTTTGGAAAGGAAAATGTGAGATTACAATTAAAATTAATAGTAGAAAATGAACTTCAAATAGTAATTCACAACAAGTTATCGAAGTAAGAGATACAGCAAAAAAAGAAAAAAACAATTTTGGAAAATGAATCATAGCGGTAAAAGTTTTTGACAATTAATTTGAAATATATTGAATGTTAATGACACAGCATACAGATGGATAACACTACACAGATAACACAGTATACAGATAACACAGTATACAGATGATTCAGTATGAACAGATTTCAGTAATGTGTTACAAATCAATCAGCCAGTAACACAGGTCGTACCTGAGAGGGAAGACGACCTCGTAGAAGTGGTTTGGCTCGTCGTAGTTGGTGATGTCGATGGGCGAGCCTATCTCCTGGCCGACCACGCACTCGGGCAGGTGGTCCGGGGCCTTCTCGCACTCCGGTCCACACAGCGGCCACTGGCACTTCTGACACCTGGACCAGGGAGCAGGGAGGTGTTACAAACGCGCAGTCATAAATGTCAAGGTACACTGCAAGGTACGTCATGAAATAAACTATAAATGATAAGTAAGTTCCTGGTTTATTAAGAACGAAGGGCAACCGGTGTGGGAGTGAGTGGTTGTGTGCCGAACTATAGTGATGCTTTTGTGGAACGAGGAGTTCTTGGACCTTTCGTCAGCTGACGATAATACACGAACAATGTCTCTCTAGTTCCTTCGAAGGAAAGGAGTCAAGTTTGTGTTAACGCTCCTGTGATAAGGAAGATATCTGGCGCTGGGCTGAACTTTCTGTAGAATAGCGGTTAATGGCTCAGCTCACGGTAAAAGATATTACGGTACTTGCACTCGATCCCCGACTTTGAGAGAGAGGAAAGAGAGAGAGAGAGAGAGGAGAACCCTAACCTAGAAAACATGGAGTGACGCCATGAACCGTGATGTGATGGTTACGCAAGAGGTATTTTTATACGACAAACGCGTGGGTTTACGTCTGATTTCCTCCAGGTGCGTCCTGGTACGCCCGGCAGGAAAAGTGTGCCACAGAAATGCATGAACATAGCGCCTGCATTATAGCAACGTTCTGTCTGTAGCCCTGACAATTAACTGTCCACTTAGACATTTGTTATCTTATCGTCAGGAAAGTTTATCCCGTGTCCTATCATCGTATCTATTTTGTTGTCATGCTGGAGACGGGTGTTGCTCAGCCTCACATGTTGGGTGGCGACTCTAAAATTAAATTGGTGGCGATCATCTTGGGGGGATGGCATGGGCTCGCGCGCTAGCTGCTGGAACGTCTAGCTATTTGGGGGCCATCCAGGCGTTACGTAACGGAGTAGATTTTTTTTTTGTCTTCATAGACCATGTTCTCAAAATAAATGATACAGTGAAATACCACAGTTTCGTTACAAAATTAGCAAAGCATTTGAGCAGCAATGAATAGATGTACAAAATGTCATGATTTTCATATTCCTATTTACGTCCCTCCAAATATATATATTTTACGTCTAATTGCCTTTCCCACCCTTGCGAGACAGCGTCAGAAACTTAAAGATATCAGACTCGTTTAAACGCATCCACTCTATCATGTATAATGCCGGCCTAACCATCCACAACCAATTCACATTAAACCACCATACACGCCGCCCCAAACCCACATATGTCACATAGATAAGGAAATGTACATCCCAGGTAACTCTCATTATGTAAATTACTTCACTTGTAGGCCAAAATATTTCGCTTAATTGCAATGCCTATTATTTCAGTAATAAAAAGAAGAAAGATAATTTCATTAATGTAGAAATTATGTTTTACAAACGAATATGTCAGTAATGAAGGCATCAAGTATAGTCTGCCTCATGTTTTATATATGTAATTCAAAGTAATCTTTACATTTCATGCATCCGAAGTAAACACGTGGCAAACCACCCTGTTTGGTGACTGTAATTTCTAGATGGTCTGGAAGCTCAAGTATCTTCTAATAATTTTCTAAATATTCTTCAGGGTTGGTTCTGTTCACGGGCAAGACATCAGTTCAGTTGATCTGTGATATTACTTACACGAGAGATGATTAATTTGAAACAGCAATTGATGATTAATCATTCAAGGTAAGACTGCTGCCAAACACTGTATTGGATTGAATAAGATTAACAAAACTTTGAATGGTATTTACAACAAAATGTAACCTTTATGACAGAATGATAAAGCTTTTTGACCAATGGACTCTAACTGTTGACAAGATTAGATTATCCGCCCTTGTATACCTCGAATGTAACGCTTTCGATCGAAAGAATTTAAAATTTTTGTAGCAAGGTAAGATCTCGAAACTTGTAGTGTGACACAGTGAGCAGTTATAATGTGCTCGTCTGTTATATGAACACAGTATATGAGTTTTCTTGTCTTTTCAAATGTCTCTCTCTCTCTCTCTCTCTCTCTCTCTCTCTCTCTCTCTCTCTCTCTCTCTCTCTCTCTGTCTTCTTCCACCATTTTTATCCCTTTAATCTTTTTCCTTATTTTCCTCCGAGCCATCGCTTCCCACCTTGCCTCACCTGTAGGAGCCGTCGACCCTGCTGTAGCAGCCGAGGCAGATCGGCTCAGTGATCTGCTTGGGCCCCACCACCAACGGATCTTCCTTAACGATCACGTCGCCCGCCTTCAGGTCCCGGGAGGCCACCAAGTACCGCCCGAGCTCCGCCGACTCCATCACCTGCAAGGAACGCTTGTGTTGGGCGATGCGAAACGCTTACTCATGCGTTACAATGACAACATGCATAAGCTTGGTGAACGCCTTGAGCACGATGGAACGACCCTTTCGTAATGATAATCTCTGGCTTGAGGACCAGGTCGTACTCAAAAGTCGTACCGTCGTGCTCAAGGATTTAACATACTCATCAGAGGTCTACGAAAAAGAAGCAGAAGAATGAAAGAGATGACCCAGTAACTTCTGCAAATTAGATCAAAACAATTCATGGATATACGATTTTCTGCTCCGTAGACAAATTTGTCTATAGAAAGGTCTGCACTTAGTTTGGGAAAGCTGTCAGGTATGTTTTAGGAGAGAAATACTTGAATTTTTTTCTAACTAAAGATTACGAGACATTTACCTATTATTATAATAAAGAATGACAATGGTACTAATTACTGTTATTATCATCTACAAATTCTAGAGAGGAATTCGCGTAGTTTAATGTTGGTGCACCGTTGGAAAACGATTTGTAGAGTGAAGGAGGAACAAGGAATTGGAAAAAGAAGTTCTCCAAAATCTGTGTCCATGTTTGGACCTTTTCCCAGCGAGGATGGCCTGGCCTCACCCCGGCAGCAGCTCCCAATCAACGCCCACTGGTTTAAGATGCGGATTTATTAGGATGTCAGCCTAATCTTAATTCTGCTCCTCAAATGTACCTCCTCCTCCTGGCATACGGTGGGTTATATCCTCCAAGAAGACCGACAGAATTCAAAATTTTTCAAAAGTTATTTACTTGATGTTTTGTTGTGTTGTTTTAAGGTAATCGTGTCACCCTCCCTGTCGCTCTTGACCCCAGCTGTACCAACTGCCTGTGGCTACGACGAGCGTGAGTGAATGTGGGAGATAAAATCTTATTTAACATTTTGCCGCTGCCACTGCTTAGAGAAATATAGAGACGCGACCGATGTTTTTTACCTGGGAAGATATAGCTACTCCAACATCAGTACACCTAATCAGCTGTTGTTATTTATAAACATTCCATCAGTTATAACATATGTTTATAGGGGCGTGTAGGTGTTTGAGCGCAACATGTGTAAATAGTGTGGGTGGGTTACTCTTTATCAGTGAGAAAGACGGGCAAGTTGTGAACCTCTCACTTTGTTCTACATTTTGAGTTATACTGCCTGACTTGGCCACAGACTTAATCTCTGAAAATGTACCACGGTGCTGACTAGTGAGTCAACACATTAAACACGGTCTCCAGCGTACCCAAAACCGTGGCGAGAAATTAGTCTCGAATCGGGCTCCTTCTTGGCACCTCCGTCCTACTCACTTCAATGATTTTGTGTCCTCCTCCGCTCTTTGCTTACGTTAATGATCATTTCTCTCTTGTAAAGTTGTCAGTACTTGACAGGTCGTGGGAAATGCTTTCCTTTGCCGAACGCATTGTCTGAGCAAAAAATACATATTCCAAGTGGTTTCTTTGGATTTATATTTGCCAAACTTTTTTTTTAAAGAGAAATTTCTGACATTTTTACACCTTTCCTTTGTCATCTTCCTATTCTTATAGGTAGAAATATGCCTTTTCTCGGGTGTACTATAATTGCATATACCAATATGAAGACTCCCCTACTTATACTTGGCATCATTGTCTATTAACAAATGTGACATGTCTAAAGACCTATGGAAAT
>JAUUDW010002578.1:0-10400 GCA_032361385.1 Panulirus guttatus
TATTAGTCTCCCATGTCATACAGTGTCAAATGCTTTTCTGGCAATCCAAATACAAACAGTCCACTAAGTCTACTCTACCCAGGACTGAGCTCCTCTAGTAGAACTCTAAGAGGTTAGTTACGTATGTCTTCCTCTCCCTCAAATCATGCTGTTTCTCACTTAGGTCATTTCTACTCCATACAGAGTCATCCACTTGTTAAGTAATCTTTTACAGAAACTTAAAAACATCATTCAATAATGAGACCAATCTGTAGTTCAATGCATGTTCCTGGTCTCCTTTCTCATATCAAGATATGATATTTACCCTTTTCCATTCCTTTGGCATTTTGTCTCTCTCTAGTAACATTTTAAACTTTAATTCAAGCATTTTATCAAACATATCTACCAATATCTTTAGCAAAAATGGTGAAATTTCATCAGGATCATGAGCCTTTTATGGGTCAAATCCTTTTAGTATTCTGCTACAGATTATCTTTTCTAGATATCTCAGTCATTTTCAAACCTACATTCAATTCCTTCTCACTGGTGTTGGGGCTATAATATTTTCTGCTGTGAAAACACTTTTGAACCTTTTATTCAGTTCCTCACATATCCTCACATCATCATCCACAGTTTTCCCTCAGAATCCCTTAGCCTGATCAGCTGCTCCTAAACTGACAACTGACTCCTGATGATTCTAAGAAATAGTTTTGAATTTCTCCTATCCTGTCCACAATATTCTCTACAGAATTTCTTTGTTCCCTTTTCTTACCCTACAATACTTACTCCATGCTCTCTTGTACCTTGCAAATGCTGGCTAGCTGGAGTGCTGTCTATATCTTCGCCACTGCATATCTCAGAGTTCCTTTACTTTTTGGCATCTTTTACTGAACCATTCTTTCCTCTTTCTTATTGTTCCCTCTGTATTTGAGTCTTGAGGTACTCATATCTCTACATCTTCATTGTAAATTTCACATAACCTTGCACTACAAAGTCTTGGCTTCTAATAACTGAACTCATTTCCTCAATCTACGTTACCACAGAAATGGTTGAGGTTTGTGTAGTTTCTATGATCTTTATGTCCAATCTCACCTCTGGTCTTTTAATATCCTCATTTACCAAACAGTTAAGCTTGAGAATCACATGATCACTGCTTTCAATTGGTGTATCATATATAATGTCCTCAATATTCATGTTAGTTATGAGTAAAGACATGATCTTACAATAAGTCCCTCTCATCCCTGTATGCATGCTGGTGTAGGATATCTTCCTGTAAACACTCCAAAAACTTGTGCCTCTATGACTCCCTATCTTCTTGAGAGCCTAAATTCCCCCCGTTTCTCTCTCTATAATCAAAGGATTATATAATAATAACTCCACTATGCACATCTGCCCTATAGTTACTCTTCCCATTCCATATTTTGTCTGAATGGGTATCTTTCAGTATTTCTTGAAACATAAGGTTATGTTACAGTATGAGGGATAATCCTTCCCCTCCTTCTCATTACTTTTCCTTTTTTGTTATCATGTCCCTCTCTCTGCAGAAGTGGTGAGATCTCAAGCTTAGTTTCCATGACTCCAACAACATAACACGCACTTTCCCACATATGATCCTTGAATTCCAGTTCCTTATCCTATGTACTCCCTGGCTTGATGACTCCAAGTCAAATGTAACCATAAATGGTTGCTCCCTTTTATCTTGGTTATAACCCCCAATTCTTCTCCTTTCCTTTATCAAGGAAATGGCATCTGTGGTCCCACAGCCTCCAGTAATCTTATAATATGCATTTCCTGTTTCTTTCCCCTTTCTTTCCACTCTGTTGTATGGTCTCCTTACAGGTAAAAAATAATCACTTACATGTGTCAACCTCCTGCTCTACTAATCTTTCTAATTTTAGCTAGATCCCTCAGTGCAGAAGTATCAACCTAAGTGTCTTTAACTTTATTATCTCTCCTGTAGGCAGCAGGCACTGATCCTGTATGTTATGTACTTTTCTAAACCTTTCATCAACTAGCCCATAAACTTCCTTAATTGCTTCATCTCTAGCAGTGTATATCATTCTTTCAACCATTTCACTTAATTTCCTGTGTACCTCCATTTGTATCTCCGTGAGTCTACATTCCTCGTCATGCTCTGTGTCTGTTGACCTGCTGCCAAAAGTGCTCCTTCCAAACTTCCCTACCGACAACTATCATCCATCTCTGTTTGTGTTATTCCTTTTCCCTAACTGAACAGCTGCCTATAGTGCTCCTTCTGCACTTCTGTGCCATCTATGTTCACAAAAGTCTGTATGTGCTTTGTTCATTCCTTTACCTGAATGGTTGCCAATACAACTCCTGCAGTTCCCTGCCTAATATTGTCATGAATAGATTCTGTATGCACAACAGTCCCATCCTCTTGACTGAACAGCCTCTAGTACATCAAGAAAAGACCCATCAAACTTTGTTTGATTTTTAATAGCTTCACCTTTCCTCTGGTTTTGTATTTCCTGAATCCCATTAAACTGTATTTTTGTTCCTCTCTAGTATCATGATCACCTTCATAGGCCCTTGAAATGCTTCCTCAGTATAAGTTCTCATAACATCCTAAACATCTGGTCTCTGGTGTTTTCATTTCCACTTATCTCCTCTTTGCAGATATCATTATGAATGACTGGTCTTGGTAAAATCCTGTAATTGAGTCCATACCAGCCTTTCCTGGTTCAGGCAGTGCTAAACTTCTTAAATAATCCCCCAAAGTAATACTAATAACAGTAATAAAGCTTACTAGAGCAAAATATCCTTGAAACATGAGGACAAGTTAGAGCTTTAACTGAGGCTGTGTTGCATTTTGGTTACATTAAAATTTCACTACCCTTTGGCAAGTCAGAGTTGCATTTCTGAACAGCGTGCATGTGTGTGTTTGTGATGATCTTTTGAAGGTTACCAATTTTTGCAGCACAGTGGAAGAAATACACAGACATTTCTTACAGAGCATTTCTAAAGGAATGTCATTGTATAAGTAATCAAAACCTGTTATAAATGGGGTTACATTCCAGACTAAAAGTTTCCCCAATCTAATTCTTAGTTAAGGACAATACCCAAACAGCTTACCATTAATGTACCACACTCTAAAACAATGTAAGTTAGATTCTCTTGGTTCAGCAGCTGTTGCCATTATACCAGTAAATCAGCCATTATTCAATGATTCTTACTGAGAATGCTTGTGATGAGGGATTGAGGTAGGTTTTAGTGGAGTGGGATGAAGGTAGAGTTATTGGTTTGTCAAGCCCTCCAAATCAAGTGTTCCATTTCAGTGAGTGATATCAAGTTTGCTGATGTAACTGCTCATAATACTGACTAAGTCAATGTTTTTGTCTGATAGATCTCACTTATATGGCACACTAAGAAAATTAAACCTTGGTCTTCTGTATAAGGTAACCTATTATTTTGTGTGTCTGGAATATCATAGAATCTAAGGTAATTTTGTTTTTAAATAACTATAAAATATGCTATAATTGAAGAAGCTTCCAATAGAGTTAAATATTTCATTATCAATGGAAAAAATAATAAAAGAAAATACAAATTTTCTTCACATTTGTCACTATAGCACACACTCTGTTGTTCCACAGAATTGTATCCTAACTATCGGATGTAACTATTGTGAAACACTACTCTCTGAGGGAGTCCCCTGTACTTGTCAGGAACCAACTTATCCTTTCTTTACCATCAGACATTATTCCATTCACTCACCACTCTATAAATAAAGATATATTCATTCATGTCACACTCACACTATGTTACTTAAAAAGTATTTCTTCATGTCTCTTTAATTCATTTCTTGCTTTGTTTCTTGCTAGGTCCTCCTCTGGTTACATTTATATTTAATTCAAAAAGCTCACCAGTATCATTTAAATGTGGAAAGTTGCTGTCATGTCTACCCCTTTTCCCTGTTCTGTGCATACTCTGTTCCTTTATTTCAGGCAAATCCCTATAATTGCTATTGGGCCTTTTCTGGATAATTTAAAAGTATATTCAAGTGGGATGACCAAACAGGTGACAAATACTATAATTTATGTCTAATAGATGGTATTAAATGTTTTTTCTAAAAATTTCTTTGTCCACAAACTGTGAAGGCAATTTTGACTTTGACCAATAAATAATCTACCACACCTTCTGAATAATTCTCTGAGGGATTATAGAATACCTAACCTGACAACAAGTTATCTCTTATAATAATATTACTATACTGCAATTTGACTCTTACAAGTTAATGGTCATAACTAGGCCTCCTTTCACAGTGTTCCATTTTCATTCCTTTGCAATTGGCCACACTGAACTCCATTATGTATATGTTTGCACAAAGCTGGAGGTAACGTCTCTAGAAAAAATAAAACAATTACCATACAAAATAAAGATTTGATGTGTCAGGTTTTATTTTTGAACAAATCTTATTACTCGCTTATGGTGGGGATACTGTATGTCTGGCAGCATGGTATAGCCACTGAAGTCTGAGGACATGATTTGCCACCTCAGTTAACCCATAGTACCGAGAGTGTAGGGATGCAACCTTTGCTCACTGTCACTGTATTTGGTGATAATTTTGCTTTTTCTATTCTGGGTGATAATTTTCTTCTACCAGTAATTGTATATGGATTCTAAGAAGTTGTCCCAGGAAGAAACTGCCAGTATTCTTGCTCAGAAACAAGAAAATGTGTTGACTAGCAAGATTTCAAGGTGTACAGGCAGGGACGATTCGTCATTCAGACATCTTTTCTTCCTTCTAAAGTCATCCCATCCCCAGAAAGCTCAGTGTATTTGACCTAAGACCAGTAAGGCAACTGATAACCTGTCTAGGATGGGCTTTTTGAAACTCCATGCATCATTAGGCTATCATATGCCCCATTGATCAACCTAGATCAACCGGATCAGCTTTTCAGGAAGGGATTAAAAGAAAATAGTGTTCTGATGATGAACTGGATCCTGATAGTACATCTTGAAATCTTGCTTGTAGACAAATTTTTGCCTCCAAGAAAGAATAAAGGTCCTGAGTCAACTTCTTTGGACCCATTGTTTGTTACTTGTGGAGGAAGAATACCACCCATGGACACTGAGCAAAGTTTGCACCCCTCTACTCTCAATATTAAGGGGTAACTGAGGCAAAAAATCATGTCATCTCACTTCTAGGAATGTAAAATGTTGTCAGAAATATGATATCCCAACCACACGTAAGTAAAAGCATTTGTTGCACAAATAAAATCTGATCTTATCTTTAAATGTATATAATCAGATTTATCTACTTATCTATCTTTTTAAATGTAAATCCCAATGAAGGTTGCCATAATCCTGGACATATTTTACCTTTCTAATAATTCTAGCAGCAACCAATAACATATTCTAGTGTGATTCAAATCCTTGCGGGGAGTTCTTTATATACATCAAGATCAAGAGAAGCCTTGACACAGCACTGCAGGACCTTACTGGTTACTTTAACCAAATGTAAGGAGACACCTTAGATGCTTATCCTTTATTCCCTTGCACTAACATAATTTTCTATCCATCACAGGATTCCTCTTAAGACTGCCTGAAAATCTCACTTTTCCCCAAAAACTCTTATGTGGGGCTATGTCATTTGCCTTTTGGCAGTGCAAGAAAACATAATCTAGCAACTTCTTTTTCAGGAAGTGGTTATCCTATAACAAAAGTTCTGATAATTCATTATATATGACATCTTGCTTCAGAATCCATGCTGCTTCTACCATAAGTAATTTCTCCCTTGCAAGTAATATTTGTCACATTCACCAATGTAATCTGTTTCTTATTTGTGTAAATTGTAAAAAGATTGATTACATATGTTTGTCTTTCTCATGATATCATTATCATTTTGATATATTTTCAGTTTTGAATGTGTCATTAGATTTATGTATGTTATTATGTTATTCACTGGTTTATGAAGATTTAAATCATGATCAGTAATACTGGGAAATATCATATGAAAACTAATTTTGTTAATTAAAAGGTGAACATCAAAATTATTTGGTTTTATGTTATGCCTTTTAATGTTAAAGCAAAAGTAGGTATCACATGTATGAATTTACTAGTATTTGGTAGCTTTGTTTGCACAGGAAAATGAGACGAGCCACCTGGATAGATGACTATGGGTAGTTAGCTCTGAGACATCTGTGATTACAGAAAGAATAAGGATTATATCCAACAACTCTGAGATATTTCTCCCGCTGACTACAAAAACCTTTGACTGTGGATGTAGAATTTGTAAGTGAATTACATATTCTACACCATTATAGTCATAAAGTCCAATAATCACTTACGCATGGTTTATAATTACCTATATGTACTGTATGGGGAGGGAGTTTTACAGTGATGGGGCCCAATCTCTTGAGCATTCTCTACTGTCATACAACTCAAATCTACGTATGCAGTCTGCATTAACCATGTCCTCAGTCATTCTTGTCCATTCATCCATCACTACCATAAAAGTATTTCTTTAGCATTTCTTAACAAGTTTCTTACTTAATTTCATTTCACCTTCTCTGGTTGCTTGCTTTATCCCTCCATCTCTTAAGGATCTGTTCACTGTCCATGTCACTGATCTGTTTTAAAAACTTACAGGTTGTGATCTGGTAACCCCTCACTCTTCTCTCTTCCCAAGGTGGGAAAATCTAAAGCCTTTAGATTTTCCCTGTAACTTCTATCTATTTATCTACATTCCTGAAGCCCATTTCCTCTTGCAATTCCCATCAATAGGGAAGCCATTGCAAAAGTCTCCACTTAAACCTCTCCTCACATTCCTCCAACTGTTTTCTCCCTCTAGTACTCTTCCACTCTATTTCCCCATGTCATAGGTGGTCTTTCTCTCACACAGAGCCCTTTAATCATACTATCATACACTCTCCTTGTAAACTTCTAGTCTTGATTTCTTTCCATACATCAAAACGAACTCAAATATTACTTTTCACCCACTCTTACACACTGCAATTCACTCCCATTGCATTCCCAACCATAACAAATCACTCATACACCCCCTCATTACTTTCTTTCTTTTCATCTAGTCATGCCACACGCTCCTCTCAAACAGTTCATTTCCACAGCCTGAAATCTTGACCTCTGTGACTGACTCCATAACTGTGTTTCTGCTGTATAGGTCAGGGTTGGGAGGACTATACTGTCCCTTAATCCTCTTTTCACTTCCATACTTACACCTCTACCCTTCATTATTCTATTAAGGGACCCAATGACTCTTCTATCCTTTACTGCTCTCTCCCTTATCTCTCTTTCCATATTGCTACACGTACCCAAGACAGCTCCCAGATATTTAAATTTCCTCACTTATACCAGTCTTTTTCCCCCTATATCCACAGCACAATTTAATACACTTTCTTCTTTCACTCTATATGGTTTTACAGAATCTATACTTTCCCTCCATTTCCTTTCAAACAACATTACTTTACTTTTACTTGCAGTGACTTTTAATTTCCTCTGCTTACAACCTTCTGCAACTCCTCTTCACTCTATGCACATGAACACATTATCATCCGCAAACAGGTTTGCCACTAGCACCACATCTCATTGCCACACTACATCTCTACACCCCTTTACCCTAGTTTTGCTTTCATCTTTCTTATCATTCCATCCATATATATATTAAAAGGCCATGGTTACATCACACAGCCGTGCCTCTCACCTACATGTATCCCAGAACTTTCACTCAGCTCTCCATCCACTCATACACATGCATTTGCTCCTCTATAAAAGGCTTTTGCACCATCCAACAGTTGTCTGCCTGTACCATATATCCTTAATGCATCGTACAAAGCATTCCACTCGACTCTGTCATATGCTTTCTCCAGATCCATAAAAGCTGCATACAACTTCTTACCTTTTGCTAAATACTTTTCCATAGTCATCTTTACTACAAAAATCTGATCCACACATCCCCTACATTTCCTAAAACCCCCTTGCTCTTCACTTATTCTGCATTCAGTCACTTCCATCACTCAGTCAATTAATATTCTTGCATGCAGTTTTCCTGGTAGACTTATACTTATTCCCCTATAATTGCTGCATACATACTTAGCACCTTTTCCTTTGAATAAAGGAACAATGATAGCTTTCACCCAATCTTCAGGCACAACCTTCTGTTTCCATGCTGAATTACATATAAGGTGCATCCACTCTATCACACTTTCTCGATACTTCAGTATTTCAGCCATAATCCCATCCACTCCAGGTGCCTTTCTTACCTTCAGCTTCATTGCCCGTATTACCTCCCTCTTTGTCATAGGCCCCCGCACTTGTATCTTCTTCCATCCCTCCTCCATACCCATGCATGTAACAACTGCTGCCTTCCCTTCTCTCACATTCACCAGTTCTTCAGAATACTTTTTCCATCTTCCTTTCACTTTCTCCTTTTGATTCAGCAACTCCCCTTCCTTACTTCTCACATCAATATTTTCACTCTTACATCCACCTCTTTCCTTTTTACCTCCTCATTGTATATCTGTATACCTTCTGCTGTCACCTATTTTTCAGTAATTTCTCTCACCAGTTAGCACTTTTGGAAAACATTTTCTCATGCCTGCACCACTTAAATATTCACTCTCTCACAATATCAGCAAATTATACTGTTTCATATTTTTTCTTCATTCTGCATTCTTTTTGAACTCCATGCATAATAAGAAAATTCATCCCAGTTTCTTTTTTTATTGTAGCTATTACATTTTTGCTAACTCACAAATTACTAGCATTTAACAAAGTGGGTTGCATCACTCCTTGTCCCAGGTTTTCTTTCTTTAGCCTGTTTAAAAACTTGGAAGGTTTTCCTGCATGTTGATTTTTCATATATCTCAATTTTCTATGATTCTCCGCTATCTTAAAATACTGACATGTCTTTGTCAAACAGTTGTTCTTTGGCTGTAAAACTTGGATATTACATTTTTTGTACAGAACTTGAGGAAAGCTAAGATAATCTGATGTAGTATGATGGCTTGGCAATAACCATGAAAACTGAATATTTTGTGAAATTCACAAGGTCAATTTGAAGAAGTGAAAATGAATGATATGCATATTATAGGACAACAAAGATGTGAAAAAGATGTGTGCACTGAAAAATTCATTTAAGTCTTAGGTTAAAGATAGGGTCTGTAATGAGGGTATACCCATGCAGTAGAAACATTGATGGAAGAGTTTTGGAGATGACAGTATTGTTGAAAATATGGTATGGAATCTTAGACCATAAATAGATTTTTTTTTTATATTGATGGTTCCAGTCACGGACAAAAGTCCACGTCAAGGCTGGGCCTTAATGGAAATGTAGAGAGAATTATGAAATGGAAAAAAGAAAAAAAAAGACAAGGGAAAGTATTTAAGAATTTGAGAGGTATTGTAAAACCTGTCATTTGAAATGGATAGAATGTTGTTAAACTGTTTAGGATAAGGGATTTGAAGAAGTTATGTCATGAGAGTGACTGAAGACTTCATCTGGAACATTTTGTTCATGGAGGTTTAAGAGTCAGTGAAGATATGTCTCATTTAGTAACATAATGTATTAAGTGAACACTGTATATGTTTGCTTTGTGCTCAGGGAATACCTTTAATTTGGAAAATTGGTTTTCTTTGATACAATGCATAGAAAGGATGCCTTTGAATGTTTTATAGGTCATTATTTACTTGGTTCCCACTAGATGACTGCAGAAGGAGAAAGATAATTGATTTGCTTTTCTGCCTTTGGAAGTATGAACAGGAAAGAGGTTAAATCTTCCCCTGACATTTTATGACATTTATTTCCAGGTGCTTTTAGATGTCTTGTAGAAGGAGGTGGAGACATAGCATTCTTGAAGCATACAACAGTATGGGAAAATGTCGATGGAAAGCGAAAGGAATGGTGGGCCCGCAACCAGCTTACATCTGATTACCAACTTGTGTGTCGAGATGGTAGGTATGATTTCATGTTTATGATGAAGTCCAGATATGTTTAGATTTTGCTTTAATGATATTAAGATTAACATCTAGAATTCAGTAGTATTTTCATTGTTGCTGCGGGGACTTATACACTTAATGGTGTAGAATTTGTCATTACCTAAGTGGGAAAGCTCTTGTATGCACCACATTGTTTGCATGCAGGAAAACTCATTGATAATTTGTTTTATTTCTCTATTTATAGTTACTCCAGAACCTCTTTCTGAAGGGTTCTGGTATTATGTAGAACCCTTTTCCCATGGGCTCCTGCAGCTCTAAGACTGTGCTACACTCTGTAGCAAGGATGGGATGGACTCCTTTGGATTGAGATTTTTTTTTCTTTTAAGAAACTGTTTGTAGGGGTTTTCAGAGAAGAAGAGAGAATGTCGGGGTGAAGAGAGTGGTGAGAGTGAGTGAGCTCCGAAAGGAGACTTGTGTGAAGAAATATCAGGAGGGAGTGAGTGCAG
>JAUUDW010002588.1:0-10400 GCA_032361385.1 Panulirus guttatus
AAAAAAGGAAAAGCAGCGGTATAATGTCCGTCCCTGCCGATTTTGATTTATATAGGAAACATAGAAGTTTGAACATTTTTCTTCCATTAGTTCTAGAAACAGTTGACGTAGTCTTTTCCGACAGAGTGCTTGTTATGGACGTCGCATATTATGATGCTGGGATTGATAGTGTGGCTACCAAAGAGAAAATTGTCGTCTCCTAGTGCTGGGATGTTTTACCGTGGGCATCCTTAATGTAATGATCTCCTGGCGTGGTGAGGTTTCTGCTAAAGGTATTATAAAGGAGGAGGTACGTTCGCGGGAGGGTGAGGGCTGCAGCGTCTTGCTATGGGTGCCCGTAAGGTGTTGGTTATGTAGCTTCCTAGGATGGAAAGGTCTATGATGTGCGAACCTCAGGGATGACTGAGCATTGCAATATGGAAGGGTCTTTGATATGCCTGATTATCATTTGTGCATTAGGGGAAGAAGTTTTCCACTCATGTTGCCCAGGCCCGTAACCACTTGTATATGTCATGTTTTATATATTCACTCAAGCTTACGCCATGCAACCATCTACTGACCCACACCAAAAGGCGGGAGAATGTCTGTAAACGTGCTGCCCTGATCGAGCCCCGAGCTTGGGCCTATGAGACTGGTGTGTCTTCATTGCCTTGCGTGTGTCCTTTGGATGGGAATACTGGCCTAGGCTGAGAGAGTGTCTGCTGCCAAAATCCTTAAGGTGGCTATTGTGTTCTTAGATGATGAAATCCTTGATGTAAGACTGTAAGTGTTTGCGGCACCCTGGGTGGCAAAGTTCCCGGAGGGAATGTCGTGGGTTGATGAGGTCCTTCCTGTAGGAGTCCAATGAGTGGTTTTAGTGTCCTTAGGTGGCAAGATCCTTTCTGAAAGTGCCTTCATGTGACGTAATCCCTAGCGTAAGTACACTAATGTTGATTGCAGCGTCCCTGGGCGGTAAGGTCTCTGGCGTATGGGCCTTAAAACTAGCTGCGACTTCCTGAAATGACGGGGTTCCTGGTATATGTGTCTCATAGGCACTTGAGGGGTTCTGAGTTGGCGAATTTCTTGGCATGACAATGAGGTGAATATGGTATCCTGTTGGGGCAACGTTCCCTTTCCAGATGTCTCATGGGTGTCCTGAGGTTGCGAGATCCCTGTTATGGATATCCTAAAGGTGGTTGTAGCGTCATCGGAATATTAGATCCCTGAACTTGGTTCCTTGAAAGTGGCTACTGCGTCCTGTGGTGACGAGGGGCATGTTGAAGGATATCCTGGAAGAGACTTTGGTGGCCTGGAGTGGCCAGGTACTCTGTGTGGGTGTCTTTTCAGGTAACTGCAACGCACTGGAAAGTCCATGACTGGTGAGGCTATCCCTAAAAAATGTTGCTCTGTGCTGGGCTGAGGAGCTTCATAGTGTAGATGGTTACGTGTTCCTAGCGTGGCCATGTCTCTGGTGTAGGTGCTTTTGAAATTACACCCACAACTTGGGATGGCACATACACCAAACGGATGTCTTGGAGTGCTTGTAGCATCTTAGGGTGTTGAGGTTCCTGGTGTGAGCGTCGTGAGCTTGTTCCCACGTCCTTGGGTGGCAACTCCCTCGGGTGGGAATCCTGAAGTGGATGCTGCGTCCTGGGGTGATGAAGTCCCTGGGGTGGTGTCCTACACGTTTCCCCCTCACCAAGCTCCTTCATGTGTTGAGGGATGGTGGTGCGGCATCACTTCGTCTCCGCCCCTTCTGTTCTCCCTTCCTTCTAGCTTTACTCTTTCCTCGTCTTCTCTTACTGTATTATCCTCCTGCCCTTTTCCTTCCTCTTTCTCTCTCTTATTCAACATATTTCCATGAATCGTTTATTAAACGTTCTTTCTAATCCTATGGCATCTGTACCTGACTCTGTACACGGCAAGGATCATTGGCTCTCTCCTGACATACTCTCCCTCCTCTTGTTCCTTTATATATTATGTATTTTATGTATTCTAGACCCTGACGGGGGGATGACGCTTTGGGTCACTGGACCCCACTCGGGCCCATCTGTCACTCTCATATGTCGTTGTACTGTACCCACTGTACGCTCTACACTTGCCTCCACTTACCCCTTAATAAGTGTCCTTCACCTATACTCTCACTGAGATGCTTTGTCTAACTAGACAATATATATTTTGAAAATGAAAAAACTAAAAAACTTCATCATCCTCTCTCCACTACCATTTCTTCTTCTTGTTCCTTCTTCCCTTTGCAATCCCTCTTTTATTTGCATTCCCCGTACGCCTACCTCTTTCCTGTTTCCTTATCCTCGTCTCCCGTTTTCGCTCTGCTCGTATTTGTCTCTCCAGTCTTAATCTCTTTTCCGTGCCTGCTTTCTGCTCACTTCTGTCTCATCTTTCTCCATCTCCCCTCCCCATTCCCTTCTTCACTTCCTTCCCTTCCTCAATCTTCACTGTGTTTTTCATTTTTTCTTCTCATCTATATCTCTTCTTATCCTCCCTTACGTCCTCTCAGTCTCCTTCACCATTTCTCTCTCTGTCCATCTTTTTTCTCTCCTTGCTCCTCTGTTCTTATTTCTCTTCCCCTCCTCCTCCTTTTCCTCCTCCTCCGCCTCTCCTCCCCTCGCTTCACATGACCTTGGAGGTAGAGACTCGAGCGCCCCTTGAGGATCCTTTCATTGCTATCCGATAAGAATACTTAATATGGGATCATCCCTCTCGGGCCCCCAGCTCCCTATCTCCCTCTTGGGGCCCCTATCTCAACCTTTGTCTCCCACTGTCCCGGGCGCCCCTGGGAACCTCAGCCAGCCATGAACGGTTCCTCTCCCTGTGTCCCGGGACATCTCTAGGTTCTGCAGCCCCTGTACCCTTCCTCTCCCAGTGTCCCGGGGCGCCCCTTGCTTTTGCAGCCCTGAAGAGTTCCCCTTTCACTCTCCTGGTGCGTCCCTGGAAACTACAGCCCTGAAAAGCTCCTCGCCCACTGTCTCGGGGTGCCAATGGGAGCCGCAGTCCTTAAAGGTTCCTCTCGACCCATCTTTCTGCTAAAGAAGAGATGGATTGCTCGCTTTGTCTTCCTACCAACATTCTAAGCTCTGTCATTACTATAAGAAGGGATTTCGTTGTCATCCCTTTGCCATAATCTTTGATTTACCTTGATTTTCTTCACTGTTGCTTTGATCCGATTGTATTTTGTTCTGATTTCCTTTTTTGTTTGTTCTGATTCTTTTTATGTTCGTTATGGTTTTCGGTTTTTGCTTAGATTCTCTTTGTTTTGCTGAGTCTCTTTATGTCTCCTTTGATTCTCTTTACTTACTTGATTTTCTTCATTTTAGGTCTGATTCTCAATATTTTCGTTTTGATTCTTTGTATATTTGCTCTGATTCTCTTTATGGCGCACTGATTCTTTTTATCGTTTCTTGATTTGATTCAATTTAATGATTGTTCTGACTTTCCTCATACTTAACTCATTCCTTATGTCTGTTCCGATTCTCTATATTTTTGTTGTGATTTGCTTCATATTTCCTATGCTTCGCTTTATGTTTACCTTGATTCTCTTTATATTTGATCTACTTCCGTTCAAAGTTGTCCCGATTCTTTATGTTTGCTCTCTTCATGTTTGCTCTGAGTATGTGTAATTTGTCCTTGATTCTTAGAATGTTTACTCTTGATCTCTTTATCTTTTCTTCAGATCCTTTTCGTATTTGCTCTAATTCCATGTTATGCTCTGACTCTTTACGTTTGCCCTGATTCTTTTTGTGTTGGCTCCGATTCTCTGTATGTTTGTCCGAATCTTCTTTACATTTCTTCTAACTCCTTAAACTTGCTCTGACTCTCTATGTTTCCTCAGAGTATGTTTGCTCTGACTTTCTTACTTCTGCTCTGATTCGCTCCAACTTGGCTCTAGCTCTCTATGCTTTCCCTAACTCGTTATATTTGCTCTGATTCTTTTATATTTGGTGTGCATATGTTTGCTTCTTATATGATCTTTCATTAAGGAAAACCGCTAGAACCAAGTCGTGGGGTCAAATGATTAAGGATATCAGATTAAGCACGACTGGAGTGCAAGGGCGACTGATCAAAGTCAATATTGATCTGTCCCTGACATTCACTACGAATTCCTGTAGCTGTTGGAGGAAGAATCTGTCACTAAGATGTAACAGAAGATATAATAAAGATGCCTTTTTTATTCCTAGTTTCAGATCTTCTCGAGATCTTTATTTCCAGCAGCCATACTTTTTTTTTCACTTTTTTCATTTCATTGTGTTCTGGTGGGAGGTAGGATCATCATATAATAACAGAACATAGGAGCACTTAAGCCATTGAGAGAGAGATGGGAACATCCCGCAAAACGTTAATACTAATGAATATAAGACCAACTTTAACTGTTTTCCGTTGATGGTAGCGAGGCATGGGTACTGATGCGAGGCTTGAAGAGTAAGATAGCAGCAAAAGCGATGAGAGTTCTTCGCCTCATTCTGGGAGTTACAGGAAGAAGCAGGAATTGTAAATTAAAGACAGTTAAACATGAAGTCTCTGACAATCGATATAGAAACAAACCAGGTTTTTCTGAGACGGCACGAACAAGTGAACGCTTTAATCAAGGCCTAAGCTTAAGTCCATTTTATTGACCAGCCTTAAGGGGGGGGGGGGATGATCACTTGTGTTGACTGCGGACCGACTGCTGCGACCAGGATTCGAATCTATGCAGGCTCGAACCCCGGGCGTCCCGTGAATGCGTCACGGTCAGGAACGCGAACCGTTACACCAGGCATATGAAGCAAATACTTGATTTGGTACCAGAAAAAGACTACCACTTAAGAGACCCCAGGGATGCGCTGGAAAGATAACAGCAGTGTTATAATAAGCACAGAACGACTTCATATCGAACAAACGGATATCCTGTGCGAAGATCGTGTTGCTTGGAAGAGGTTCGCGAAGCAGCTCTCAGCCAACAGACTACAATAGTGTGCACGGGTGGGAGAAGTGAGGAAGAGTTGTCTGGTCTTCTTCACCTTGTTTATCACTCTTGGCCTCCCCTTGACCTCTCCTCTTTACGAATATTTTCCCCATGATATTTGCTGGTTACTCCTGTCACCACCAACCAGTTCTGTTTTTCTAGGTTTCTCTAGTGAATATTTGTTCTCGTTTAACACATTCTTTTTTTCTTCTGTTTTTCATTCTCAATTGTGTTCAGTATTTTTTGTCTCCTTACTTTAATCGCATGATTACCCATTTCCATTTCCTTTAAATTTTCGCTCTTTATTTTTTACCAACTCCCTTTTCCGACAGAGTGCTTGTTATGGGTGTTGACTCCCATGACGTCGCATATTATGATGCTGGGATTGATACTGTGGCTACCAAAGAGAAAATTGTCGTCTCCTAGTGCTGAGATGTTTTACCGTGGGCATCCTTAATGTAATGATCTCCTGGCGTGGTGAGGTTTCTGCTAAAGGTGTTATAAAGGAGGAGGTACGGTCGCGGGAGGGTGAGGGCTGCAGCATCTTGCTGTGGGTGATATTTTTTTCTTTCCTTTCTCTCTCACCAACCCTCCACGCCTGGTCTCCAACCTCGTGTCTGGAGATTCTCCCTACCAAGGCAGAGGAAGAGGTCGGGTGTCCTAGGGACGGGGACCTGTGGGTGACGTCCTGCAGGACCCTAGCTCCCTCCCCCAGGCGCTGACAGACCAAAGAAGGATCCGTCTTTGTTCCCTCATCGGGCCGGAGACCCCCGACCCTCAAGCAGGTCCTTCTGCTGCTGCTGCAGTAGGGTACAAGTCCTCTTCACTCGCTCCTTACTCCTCGATCGTTTCCACCACCTCTCCTCTTCCCCCCCCCCCAACCCTCCTCCCTCTTCTCATCTTTCCTCCCAACTTCTTTTCCAATCTTTCTAATTTTCCTTTCCCTATCATTCTTATTCCATTTTTCTTTAATCATCCTCTCCGCCTTGCCATTGTTCTCTCTCATTATTGTTCCCTCCTTCTTCCCCGTCCTTCTCACTCCTTCACCTCTAACCCTTTCTTTCTCCCATTTCTTTTTGACGAAGTCTACCGAAACTCTTTCCTTCTACCCCCTTATTTTCCAGATTTGTATTGCTTATCTTTTTTACTAGTATTCTTATTCCTTTTCACTCTTGCTCCACGGTATATTTCTTATCTTTATTTTTCTCTCTACACCTTCCATCATCCTGGTACTGTGGAAGAGGAAAATCTAAAGAATAAAGAAGTAAGAAAAGAACAACTCTACAGTCTGTTCTGCGTCATAACTTGGACACATCATTGGAGTGAGTGTTCCTCAGCCGTCCAGCGGCACGCGGTCCACCTGGCAACAGCCCGAAGTAAGCTATTATATTCCCGGGTGGTCATCTTGGCCAGCCAAGCACCATCCATGCACCTGGCGCGTCTTGGACGATCTGCGCAAACCAGCAAACCACCTGGTGAATCCGGGGTCAGAGTGGCTCCTCACCAGAGGTATGTGACATCACTGATGAGATCAGTCGGTGATGTCATGGGTCAATAACATAGGCCTAATTAGTCGGTAACCTGGTATTTCTGATGTCATGGGTCAGGTGTTCACTAATTGGCCAGTCAGATCAGCTATTCTTTAGGGGTCCGATGGGCAAGAGATGAGTAGTGATTGGCCAATACTCAACACTGATCAGGCGCATATTTGGGTCATATACCACGTTAACACAAATTCATTCACAGTATTTACTTCTGTTGCACAACTCTGCCTGGCCGCCGCACGAACGTATGGTACTTAAATGCTATTAAGCTCAAAATCCATGATACTCATGAACTTAGCCATTGAGAGAGAAGGTGTAGCGTCCTGCGCTATTGGAAATTAATCCCTTTGACATCGCAGTTCTCTCTTTTCTCGCAAAGGGTCTTTTCAGCTCACAGCCAGAACCGAATCTGAGTCAAACATGACACCCTAAGTCACACTGACACCATCACCACAGAAAATGATAATCTACAACGATTCGCTGTGGCTGCCGGCAGTGTGGTTGTTGCAACGCACGCTGAAGGTTCTTATCCAGATTGGGGACTATGGACTAGTAATTGTGAATCCACTCTCCTAACTGAACTATCAGCTAATTTCATCGCTCTGAAGTCTGCAAAAGTGCAGCATTAAACTGCCTTCGGTACTGAGTGATTGTGATATGCTTTTCTCAGAGAATCCCTTGCATGCTGAGCTCAGAATCATGATAGGAACTCATGAACGAGCTAAAATTTATCCGTATACGGAAGAAGTTGACTGTTATTTGGGTCTATCTGCGCTGAAATTAAAAAGATGAAAAGAGAGAACTTTTATATTTTTCAGACAAGACGACTGAGATGGACGACCAACCAGTCCACTTACCATTGCAATATCACTCAAGAAAAACACCTTTGTATATATGGCTCCACAAATAGGGTCAGTAGATATGCCGAAATTTTTGTAGCCGGTTTCAGGCAGAGCTATGGATGTCCCTGCAAGTTTTCTCCTCCTACTGATTCTGAAGAGGGTTAGAAATAGACCAAATATCAACTCTGTCAGCAGAATTACTGTCACATCCTGCAATACTATGTACTTTGCTGTTGTAAAATCACTAAGTTTAGGTATAATTCCTTCAACCGTTTAACCTCGAATGAAGCGAAATACTTTTTCAACAGGATTGTTACCATATGGAATTGAATTTAAAAGTACTTCGCAATTAGTCCACGACTTACAGTATTTGCGTCTCCTTAGTCCCAGCGACACTTTGCAGGTTATTCTCTTTGAAGTATCTGTATGCCTTCTGACTTTGACAAAACTAATCTACGAGTTTCTTATATCTTCCACTATCGCCAACAGCCTCGAAAGAACCCAGTGATTTGTTGCTATTTCAAATCCTTTTTATTTCTCTGTCAAACATTACAAGATGTGTGTAGGCATTTCATTCATGCTTGAGAAGTATCTTAACTTTGCCTACTGCAAATAACTCACTTATCATGTAACTTTCTATATAACTATGTACCTATATGATTTTCTACAATCTGTACCTTCTTGTGCGTCCTGCCCATAATATGAGCAGCTTTGTACCATGACTTCGCCGCTTTTGCGCCAAAACTGAATACAAACAACAGCAATTAAACCCTGACAAATTACTTTTAGTGCCATCCAATGGCGACATCTGTATCAGTCTGTACATCCGTTTGTCTTTCTAAACATGAGTCCTATGACTCATCTAAGTTAGTTAACTACCCGAAAGACTTTCCAATACCCCACGTTACTCCTGCGGCACTTAAAAATCTGTTTGTGTACTTGCACATCATCTTCTTAGAATCATTTGCTCACTACAGGAGACTGCCATTGTACCGAAACGGAGGACCTCAAATTATACTTAGAGCAGTTCAGTTCACGAGGTGATAGTGCTGGTAATATGACCTGTGTGTCCTGGTAAGTAGGCACTTCCCGTGGGCCCAAGCAGTGTCTACCTCGGGGCCACAGAATGGTTCTCATTTGTCCCTGAAGTTGTTAACCTCTATTCTTATATACTTCGTATGGTCCAATAATTTTCACTCTTCCTTTGTAAACAGCTCGGTTAGAATGCGACTTGTTTACTAATTCAGTCACTGTCGTCTTGTCCTCTCAGACGTTTCATTAAACATGTAGCTTGTAATGTACTTGAATCACTGAGGCCCAGTCCCTAGTCATTTTGTGCGCCATTGCTAACACGATAGGTTAGAGTGCACAATGAAATCGCTGCTCTCGCGGTAAAGAAATCATAATCAGTACATCAGGATCCCCGGCTTTGTTCGCCTCGGTCCCTGAATGAATCCAATTCGGTTCTTGGCTTCATTTATCTCTATCCATGGCTCAGTCCATCTTCGTCCCTGGCTCCATCCATCCCTGTGCCTGTGTACAGGGGTAGTCCTTGTATAGCTAACCGTGGTGATTATCTTCGTTTATCTCTATTCTTGACTTTCTTATCCCGGCGTATCAATTGTACGCTCCCAACCACCCCGCGGAGAGTGGAGCAATAGCGACTCGCAGTGAACAAAAGGTCTTGCAAATGGGCCACAGTGACTGAGTTATGTAACGAGTTCCATGAAGAGTGAACCATCTACACTGACCAAGGCTAGGATACCTCTCAAGTATCTGGGGCAAAACATCATTATGGATAAAGCGCTTGTACATGTTTTGTAATTGATGGAAGGAATTAACCTCTGGACTGACTGAATTTACAGTCTGTAAGTCCATAGTGCCAGAGTTGATATTCTGTCTGTTCAGAATGAACAAGACAAACGAAAAGATAATGTCATTTCATTAGTGAGGCTCATTTCTTCGACGTTTTGTGTCCACTGTACCCTCCTATGCGCCATTGCCCACGGGACAAGTGGGAGTGGACAATAACCTCGCCACTCTTGCGGCAAATATCAATTGGATAGGTATCCGTAGCCCAGCCTGAGTCGTTCCTGCCTTGCTCCACTTGCTTGGTTCAATGACCAAGGTACTTGGCCAAGCCCGCTTCCAATCTCTCGTTGTTTACCCCGTCCCGGGGCTACACCAGCTCTCCTTCTATTTGCAGTCCATAGATTGATTAACTTTAGTCCATGGCTTATCCTACCTCTATCCTTAGACTGGTCAGGTAGACAAATATAACTGCAATTATTCATCTTCTTCAGTAATAAATTCCTGACATAGCATTCTGTGTTACGTGGTTCTGCAACAAACAAAAATCATGTCTCGTAGTCAAGTGTCTGTATAACTATGATACCAATTATCCATTTTCCGCAGCTCTGTTTCGCATCCTCCTCCCATTACTCCGTCAGTCCATCTGTTCCTCATCCCTCCGTCTATCCGTTTGTTCCTCATCCCCCCGTCTATTATTCGTCCCTTCGACTTTCCGTCTGTTTTTGGTTCCTCCTCTTAAATCGATTATTCTTCATCTTTCCGTCTGTTCCTCGTCCCTCCGTCTATCCGTTTGTTCCTCATCCTTCCTTCTATCCCTTGTCCATCTGACTTATTCTTCCGACTATCCGTCTGTTCCTCCGTTCCCCCTCCCCTATCTGTTCCTCTCCTTGTGCCTCCTCTCCCCACACATAAACCTGGGGTCAGAGGTTATCAGTTAGAAAATGTTCCGTGAGGTGCCCCTCAGGAGCCTCAGACCTACGCTCGCTGCATTATGTCCGAACTTTATTATTTTCTTCCTCCTCTGCCGCGTACACTTGTCGTCCCCCTGTGTTCCTTAATCTCCCTCCAGCTCTCACACCTTCCCTGTCTGTCATCCCTCACTCCAGCCAGCACAGACTGGAGGAGATCTTTATGAGGGTCCCGTGTGGGCGTCATAAGTGTTGGAGATCCTCTTCAACTTTATTTTTTTTCTCCATTTACTTCAGTCTCCAACACTCTCTCTCTCTCTCTCTCTCTCTCTCTCTCTCTCTCTCTCTCTCTCTC
>JAUUDW010002620.1:0-10398 GCA_032361385.1 Panulirus guttatus
TGAATCAGTGGTGAGACGAGGGGGGTTTGAAAGGCTCGGGGTGACCACCTGCGCGCGCCACCTGCCAACACCTACTCACCACCTACCCACTAACACCGGTCTACACCGGCTGCCCAACACCTGCACAGACCCTCCACCACCGCCGACCCACCATTGAACCTTCCCCCCTCCCCTCCCACCCAGTGCCGTCACAGGCATAGACACCTCACCAACGCCACCCACCCCACCCAGCTCTCCCAAGGTGTACGTACTCACATTACTCGGTAAATTACCGACACATTTACGTAAAGGGACGGGACGAGGGGGGGGGGGGGGAAGTGATTTGAACTCACACCCTGAAGCTAATTACTCGTCTCTAGGTTTTCCCCGTGGAAAAACTATGGTGGGGGGGGGGATGGGACGGGGGTGAATTCCTTGTATACATTCGGCTTCAGGAAAAGGCGTCAAGGGCATGGCATCACTTGCGAGGAAATGGTAGGCTATGTTTTTGTTTACACTTTCGCTGGGTGTGGATGTGTGTGCGTGTTCGTGAGTGGTTTGCAGGAGCTGGGGGGAGTGTTTGTTCTGTTCTTGGTGCAGCCTGGGGAATTTATTCTCTGTGGGTACAGCCTGGGGAATTTATTCTCCGTGGGTGGAGCCTGGGGAATTTATTCTCAGTTGGGTGCAGCCTGGGGAGTCTATCAGGTTGCATGGACATTCACTGTGCTGGGACGGTGGGACGAATTTACTCGGTATATTCAGAGCCGATACGCCGGCCCCGGGGGTCGAGGGAGCTGGTTCGAATGTTAGCAGTACTGCTGCACGGACTCGCCTTCGAGGTTAGGAAAAAAAAAATTGTCAGGAATGATGCGTCTGTGGTGTGGGGTGCAGAGAGTGTTACTCCCTCGAATGTATTTTTGTGGAGGGGGTTGAACACTTGTGTGGCCTTTTTGACCGTCATGTCCCACAGGAAAAAATGCTGCTTATTCAGCCTCCTGGAAGTTTGATGGGACTGACGTTCCAGAGGAGATGATTAGGTCACTGTCGCAAGCCCCCGGGGGGAGTTGAGGATGTAAGGGTTATGGGATGAAAAGTTGGTGTAGTAATCTCTCAATAAGCAGGTCAGCGGGTCTTGAGACAGCGTCGAGAGCTGTTTTGTCCGACAGTGTCCTGGGTCAGTCCGTCCCTTCAACTGTTTTTCCGTGTAATTTTCCTCTTCGTCCGGGACGTGGCGTGACCTGGGGCGTCCCCTGAACCGTATTTATCATCAGGTAGCTTTTGAAACGCGTACACTGCCGGCAGCCACAGTTTCATTGCTTAAACTGTCCCTTCCATCCGTCGCCTTTGAACCAGAACAGCTCTTCTTCTCGTCCTATTGAACAAGCTTATTGCATAGCCTGGCTCTCGTGGGAGCTGGGTGGGATAACACGCCCAACCCCCTCGGCTCAGTGCTGAGGTCCCTCACCAGTGGCGGGCTGCCCTAGGGCATAGGGCCCGCTCCTCCTGAGGTAGGGAGGTAAAAAAAAAAAAAGAATGTGAGTGGCTGTTCCCTGTGTCGACGTCGTCCCACAGATACGGAAACTTGAAGCCTTTTTCGGTCAGGTCGCCCCTCTCTCTTCTCTCCTCCATTGTGGGGCAGATATGTGTGTGGCCTTCAGCCTCTCATTGTAACAGCTCAGCTTTTGTTCATTCAGGTACCGTCTTAGTTTGCCCTTCTCTGGACTCTCTCAATTAGACCCGCGCTTCTTTAGGTGCGGTTGACGGGACCTGAGAAGCATAATCCAGTTTTGGCCTTATATATGTCGTGAGCAGTTTACCAAATTTGTGTGTGTGTGTGTGTGTGTCTGTGTTATAATGCGATCTAAACACAATTATTTTGTGGCTCCTACTGTTTGTTATTTATAGAACCCTGCAGGTTGTTGTTTAGCTTTTGTGATTTTGCCTCGAGTCTAGCTGGGTGAGCTATGTCTACAGCTGACGCCGGTCCGTTAGCCTCCGTTAAGTTACTGAGGGGAATCGTCTGGGGTTAGCCTCAGTACCTGTACCTGGGGTTAGCCCCGGTACAGTTTGTGCCTGGTGTGTGCGTACCCTAGGTTATGCCCGGTACACCTGGAGCACAAGGGGGCCATTTATACGTGTAAGTCTGTGGTCCTAGAGGGATGGGGGTTGATGGAATGGCCCCATAATTCAGTAGGGTTACGCCTCTTGCCCCTTGTCACTTGTCATACGTGTTGACACCGCCTGTCATGTCGCCCGTGCCACAGTGCAAGTCACCCACCCTGCTACTGTCGCCCGCCGTCACTATTACAAAGCGTGTTAGAATACTTGATGTGAGTTTTCTTTGCTGCTCTCTCTTCCTGCGCGCGTAACAAGAGGAGAAATGTATTTGTTTTGTCTGCAGGAGTCAACATAGCAATACATCTCCTGTGTTACCATCGCTGTAAGACGGTGCTCGAACGGGGGGAACGGTGTCTAGTTGCACTGTTTTGTGAATTTATGTAAACGAGGTAAATAAGTCTGTTAAGATCACGAGATATTTTTTTTCCCGTGATATTTTATTTGCAGTTGAACATGCAAATAATGTTTTCCGTCCTGGTAATGCGAGAGTTATGATAAGTTTGTTCTGTTTATAACAACCGTGAAATTGGAGAGCGCTGCCACATGGTATATGTGTGTGCCAAACATTTTAAGAGAAGACTGAAGAACACCGAAAGATCGGTTTGAACTCCGCTCACCAGAACTTACGATCTTGGATATTGATGTTATGAATAAATTGGATCCCGTCACATGTATTTTCAACTGTATTCCCTTGCTTTTTTTCCCAAAACGCTTCAGAGTCTGTCTTGACGTCTTCTGTCTACATTTAAGGGATTAGGAGTCAGGGTTAGCTGTGAGCCGTTTACTAGAATCATAGATTGGATGATGTTTACGTCCCTCAACAGCTCGTTCCGGGTCGTAGTAGATGTTGACTGATGGCCAGGGATTCACCGTGTGTTTTATACTCTCCGGTATTCAGACCACAGAGATGTTTATCCGTCGTAAATCCAACCGAAGGTGAACATTATTGGTGATATCCTTTAGGTCACTTTTTTTAAGTCTCGGGCTTTGTTCCTGCCGGGGTTGTGTCCTGCTGGCCCGTGGTTCATGGCCACCATTAGCGAATGAGTCGCGGGGCGTTCACTCTCTCTCTGTCACTTACGGGACGCGTTTAAAGGTATACAAACTACCGTTTTCGTGAAAATCAAATCAAAATGTGATTTTTTACTTTAAAGGAAGGGCTTTACGTGAAGGGTATATATGGCATTGAGCATATGCGTCGTATGTCAGGTTATTATTTAGATTTTTTTTTCCTTCTGGGCGCGGGGAGCGAAATCCAGTGAGACTTATTTTATTCCTGGCCAGGAGTCGTACAGTCGCGAGAGGCGAGCAGACACGCAGATGGCGGTGCCTTGTGGTTAACCAGCGGCGGCGGCGGCGGGCCGTACCCTACAGCGCACTATCGCCACCACCAACACTACCACCACCACCAACATTTATCACCAACACTGCCAACACCACCACCACCACCCATCTCACTCATCCAGACACTTCTGATGCCGTCGCCTCTAGCACGACCAGCAGAGGATGGTCGCGGGTCGTACGCCGGCGGCGAGTGGTGGGGTGATTTTCAGTCATCCCGCGCGTTGCCGCGGGAGGGTGGGGGGCGCAGTGGTGGTGGTGACGCGGGAGACGGCGGGAGGTGGTCGGGCATAGGCTGCGTTTGCTGCTGCCTCGGCTTGACCACCTGGCCCACCCAGACGGCCAGCAACACCCGCCGCTACAGCGTGGCGACTTTATTTCTGTTCACAGTGCGGCCGGTGGTTGGTGGGCCCCCCCCCCTCCACCCCTTCCCCGGGGTGGTGGGGTATAGGGGTGGAGGTTGGGGGGGGGGCATCCGGTTGGGTGGGCCAGGCTGGGCCGGCGCCAGGGCCAACCAGCACGGTGGTTGGGGGGGCCACGCTAGCCGGCCGTGAGGAGGGTCAGGACGGGCCGGGCCGGGACGGGCTCCCCGCCTCCCGCAGTTGCAGGTATGTGGGTTACCGACCACAGTGTGAAATGCGGCCGGATGGCTCCCGAGAATTGCGCCCACCGGGGCGGGGTTGGTCTTGGGAATCGGACTGGGCTGTGCCTCCTCGCTTTGTACCGCATCGCCACAGACGTTTCATCCACAGGTGTGGTACGGGATGCCATGGATATGACAGGATTGTCATATCTTTCTGCCCTCAGTGAGGAGTTAATTCATAAGTTATGGACATTACTTTTGTAATTTGTTTTATATTAGTGTATTCTGTAAGCATCGCTGTTGGCTCGTAGTTCAAGCACTTGTAATAATACTTACATCTTGATCATCCGTTCTGATTGCTCTAGATTATAGTCAGGTATCCCCCAGTTTTTCTGGAGATTTGACGAGAAGCTAATCTAGGATCAATTTTTTTATCTTTTTTGAGATTATTCACTTTTGATGCGTGGATTTTTGATTTGGAGTTTTTCGTGTGACATCCTGTGTGAAGAATGAGGCCAGTGTACGAGTGTGGGGTGGTCGGAGGAGACACGAGAGAGAGAGAGGAGGGGACCGACTGGAGACAGTGGCGGCTCAGGTGTACACACCTGGGTCCTGCTGTGATACGACATGTATATCCATGTCACTTGTTACCAGAACGGATACACCCATGTCCTCTGGCGGCATGGCGGTTATGCCCATGTTCTCTGGTACCAGGACACGTACACCTATAACTTCTAGTACCAGGAATGATATACCCATGTCACTCGGTACCAGGACATACACCGATGTCCTCCAGTAGCAGGACACAACTAAATACAACAGCTGGCTAAATTTTCAGGGTGGTTTCTCGTGACCTGCAAGGGACTCTCCCAGGCTGGCATGGATCCTTGTTTGTACGTGCCCTGGAGGAGGGCTGTCTGACCAGGGCACGGCTGCCCCGCCTCCTGCTGTACACGTAAAGGCGCGTGCCAGGCAAGAGGGCAGGAATTGTTTACGCATGATCGACGGACCCGTGTTTTTTAGCGCGCGGTCATAATTCATATATTTTTTTACTCTAAAACACAACATTGACTTATGAAGTCATTGGCCTGCACCGCTACATATTTAAAGATGGAAAGGGCAGCCAGACATTGTCAAGGTAAGGGCGGTAACAGTGTATAAAGCACGCACACACACACACACACACACACACACACACACACACACACACACACACACACACACACACACACAGTCTTTCAGTTTGGACCCATTGTCATCACCGCAGTCTCCATCATAACCGTTGGAGGTTTTGTCTTAAATTGATTTTTTTTATATTTATGTTTACCACCTGAAAAGCGGCGAGTTTATAGCGTACTTCTTGAACGATGGCGCAGAAGAGGTTATTGAGTGCGCAGGGACCGGGGACTGGGCCTCTGTGTTTGAGTGGTGATTGCAATCTCACACGGACATTGCACATTGCAAGCTGTCTAGACCCCCCAGTAGTTTGGCAGTGCGAAGGCCCGCCGATTTCCCGGACTTTTTTTTTACCACAGCCTTAAGGGACGCAGCTCCCCTCGTGGCTCTCGCCTCTTGCTGTTGACTCCACCGGAGCCGTCGAACCCATTCGGCCACGACACGATCACGGACGGACCCATCCACCTTGGACCCGTGGTGCAGTCTCGTTCCGTGGCTCGCGTGCTTCCTGGGTTAGCCTCGTCAAGCCTGTGTGCTTCCGAGGGGGGGCCATCTCCCACCATCCAGTCCCTCACCTGTGTGTCTCTCTCTCCTCCCCAGCGGGACACCGAGCATAGGACCCTGGCACTGCTCCCGCACCCGCTGGTTTGAAAGTACGTCAGCGACTGAGCCATCGCTCTCAGCGTTGACGGTAGCACACTCAAGGCGTGCGAGACGTGCCTCGCCCATCAGGAACACCCTCAGCAGCCTACCTCAACAGCCAACCACGACACTCAGCCAAAACGTGACGCTACTGTCCTCGAGCCACAGCTCGCCCCCTTTGTTAGTCTCACTAGGCCTTGGCTCCCTCCAGTTTGTTCAGTCCACTTCTGGGTGTCACTCTGGACGACAGACTAAGCAGGAAGGAACCCATCAGCGCCATCTTCAGATCCTCAACTATCGTTCCCTCCTGTCTCCGTATCTCATCTAGACCATAACCGACAGTCCGGAATAAACCTACTTACACCGCCCCCGCCACCGTCACCTGCCAGCCGGGATCCCTCTTCCCCGAGTTGCATTTCGGCTTCAGAACCGCTCCAAACCCACACGAGCACGTGCAAACTGCTCCAAGAACAACCCTATCCCAGCCGCTGTGTTATCCCACCCAGCTCCCACGAGAGCCAGGCTCCGCTAACTGTGAACGTTATCAGTATTTAGTAGACTGTACAGTAACCTCCACATTTGTAGCACTGTTGCAAGACTCCCTTTAACACCCTCTCCCTCTTCACTGCCTCCTTATTACTGTTGACTTTATTGTCTCCATTTTCAGCTCTTGGCGGCAATGTTTATGAAACAGACGCGGAGGTGCCCCACCCACCTAATGCATATTCACACGGTGATAATGACGTACATATCCCACGTGTGTCGGGGAGCCGCAGAATTGATCCCTGACCTGCTCATGAGGGCAAGTGAAGCGTGTAGTTTACTTTCTTGGTCGGCTAGGGCAAAGACATTTTGGGATATTGGTTGACGCATCAGCTTTGTGCTTACTGGATGAACCTGACACATCAGATGTCGCCAAGGGTTTGCGAAACCCGACGCAAAACCTCTCCATTCTGAGAGAGAGAGAGAGAGAGAGAGAGAGAGAGAGAGAGAGAGAGACGCGTACGGGATCTGGGGGTGAGGCGATAGGTCGGGTGTCTTGGCTTCACCTTCGCTGGTCATGCCTGGGATACCCGGCGTAACCCCCAGGGACTTGGGAGAACGACACCCGTAAGGAGCTCCACGGGGGGAGGGTATGGGAGGCGATGATGATGATGATGATCCCCCCCGACCACGATGCTCCCGCCTCGTTTGTGTAGTGGACCCCCGTCGGCATAACCCGGTAAAGGCTAAGGAGGCTAGCGAAGCAGAAAACGGAGGCAGGGTGTTAATGGAGGTATATATACATATCTTCCGAACGGAAGCTCGTAAGATATCGTACATACCAGATACTGGGAGATACGGCCCCTTGACTGCACTGCGATTTGATCCTTTTCATATCAAAAGACTTGGCGGAATCTGTCATCTAAATCCAGTCATGGAAAGGGACGGCGTTTGTTCAGCAGAAGAAAACCGGGGAAACGTCGGTGGCCGCAGACGACTGCCCTGCAGCCAACAGATCCGCGCGGTTAACCCTCGAGAAGCACTTACGGTACTTAGTCAGCCCAAGTGTGGTGGTGGGAGTGTGAGTCTGCGGGTTGAATTCTCTGCCTTTGATCAGGTCCCGATGGAGACGACCCCCGTCCAGAGCACGGTAGCGCGGGTAGAGATGCGCCTTCGGTACCCAGTTCGTGGTTGGTCCCTTCAACACAGCGATGCGATGCCTCAGCACGACTGTGCGACCTTTGGGCATGATGGTACCTGTCGCTGAGGACGACGGTACAGTCCTTCGGCGCGACGGTACAATCCTCTAGCATGACGGTACGACCCTATAATACAGCGGTGCGATGCTTTGGTATTATGGCCTGCCCTTTGACGTTTCAGGTCAGAGGTCACATCTCCCTACCCAAGGGTCGCACTGCCGTGCTCTCCCACCAGTAGGACCCATGATGATGAAGGAAAGGATTGTACCTTTTGATTTTTTGCCTTCATCATTACCTTTGCCTCGTGGAATAATGCTTATGGTTAACACGTTCATTTAGGTTCCACTCGTGTGTGTGAACGTCAGTCAGGTCAGCTGGTCAAACACACCCGTGTGCCTCGCGATTTCGGTGACGGGTCAAACCTCATCTGGAACGGGAAAAATCGACACCACATTTCCCTTCAGTAGCCTATGTCGGTTTTGCCATGAATATGGCTATAAAGGGACACAGTTTGTCAGTATCTGCCTAACGCGTGCCTCCTCTAAACAGCAACACCCAGGGTGCACATACACTGGGAATGGAGTGGCCAGCACCTCACCCTGGGGAAGGAGTCCACCCTCTGTATTAGTTTTCTCAAATAACACACGACCTTGTAGCTTGTCCTGCTGAAGCGGCCAGGAAATTGGGCCTCATGCGTGCTGAGAAATTTTGCCACCTAATTCAGGACCATTGATTGCACGTGATGTGCGTTGTCAGGTAGTGACTGAGAGAGACAACAAGTTTCATTTATGTCTTAACAATTCAAGCTTTGATAGGCAGAGAGAGAGAAAAAAAAACATTGGCCATCAAATTGTTCTTTGGTTTGAGTTTCGACCGCTTGAAGCCTCAGAGGCGGACCAGAAGATTATTTATTGTCTTAGGAAGTTATGATGTGTTGATAGTAAACGATTGGCGGGTTGAGATCAGTTCGCATCATCATCTCCGACGCTGTGATTGCGAGATTATTGTAGCTCGTTAGAGCCGATAATACTTGAACATAGTTTGTAGCTCACGTGCAGAAAAAAGAATGGATTGGAGACTTTGTGTAAGTGAGCCTGTGAAAGGCCTGATTTATGTGCGACCTGCTTGGCGCTTGGTGTGTGTGTCAGACGCAGGATGTGGGACACATGGCATCGCGCTTGCGGTAAGGACACGGGGGTGGGGTGGGGTGGGGGGTGTTGTAGGACACGCGGCACACGGCATCCCACCGGAGGGAAGGACACGGGGTTGTGTGGGATACACGCCATCCCACGTGAGGGAAGGACCGCAGGGGGGTTCTGTGGGATGCTCGACCGATCCCACCTGAGGGGAAGGAGACATGGCATTCCACCTGAGTGAGGGGAAGGACACGGTGGGACACATGCCGTCACGGCCGGGGTGAGGAGACCCAGCGAGCGTCTCCTGTTGTGGTGGCCATCATCATCATCGTCGTCGCTGCCGCCGCCGCCGCCACAGGTGCTGGTGGGGAGCCCCGTTATATGTACCTCCTTACGTAAACCCAGGCACAGGCTGGCTGCTGGTATCCTGGTGTGTTAAACCCCGCTCTCTCCACCTACCGCCGGCTTACACACACACACACACACACACACACACACACACACTCATACCTCGTCTGTATGTCTGTATCGGGTATCCATACTGCCCTACGTCTGTGGTGTGCACGTTGCCGTACCGCCTTCCGGCCTTGTCTGTTGCGTCCGTTTATGGCATGCATATTGCCCGACCTTCCAGCCTCGTCTGTCTGTCTGTCTGTCTGTGTCATCCCAGGCCACACAGACTCGTTCGTCCTCAGCACGTATGCATTAAGGTCCTGAGCAGGATTTTGCCTCAGAATTGCGTACTGATTCTGGGGCTGCGGTTCGCCACGCGTCGGAGTCGGCTAGTCTCGAGCTGCCGTAAAGTTAGCGGATTTTTTTATATATTGTCATTTTTCATAGAACTTTTGGTGTTCCTGTTGGGTGTGTGTGTGTGTGTGGGCGTGTGTGTTACGGTGTAGGTGTGGCGGTCTGTGGTTTATGTATGGTGTGGTGGTGGTGTCGGGTGGAATAGGGTGTAGTGGTGTATGGTGGTGCAGGATCGGAGTTTGTGGTATAGTGTGTGGTATAGGGTTGGGTATGGAACCCCCCCTCCCCCTCCCCCCCGAGCCTGGTGTCGGCCGTGTAGGGTGCGGTGTGGTAGGTGAAGGGAGAGAGTCAGCGGATGAAGGGTGCGTTGTGCTCTGCCCACTTGTTGTGTGCCCCATACCCCCCACCTACCTCCCCCCCTCCCTCCCTCCCTCCCTATCCCACTCTCTCGTCAGTGGGTGGGGGGAGGGGGGGAGGAAAGGGGTGGGTGGGAGGTGGGGGTTTAGCTGGGCTCCCGAAAGGGGTGGATGGGAGGTGGGGGTTTAGCTGGGCTCCCGTTACTCATAGCTTTATTATCCCTTAGCTCTGGTTTTAGCTTTATACGGTGGTCGAGTCGCATTCGCCCCCACGTGCATTTAACATTGTTAAGTGTGTGCATTAAATTGATTTAGATTTTTTTTTCCCCCTTCGCGAGCGTTTCTGTAGGATGGGTGTGGGGTGATGGTGCAGCCTTGACATTATTGGTAAAGGGAACCCAAGGCGTTGAGGTGGGGGGAGGGAGGGACCCGGGGGGAGGGGGCGGCTCGTAAGGTCATCCTGAAGTGCTCGGGTGCTGCCCCAAAGCCGCTGGCCGGGCTGGTGATGTGTTTGGCCCCCCTTAGGATATGAATAAGTGATGAGTAAATAAAATAACGGTTTACTTTGATGATTTTTTTTTTTGTTGTGAGGTAAACAGGAAGGATTCCTCTCTCTCTCTCTCTCTCTCTCTCTCTCT
>JAUUDW010002631.1:2500-10398 GCA_032361385.1 Panulirus guttatus
TAGTCAGTCAGTGAACGGCTTTGTCCCTTGATGAACGTGTTAGCCAGTTACAGTGAAGGTATGAGTCGCTTAGTGGGCGTGTTAGCCCTTGACAGTGAACGTATTACTGCCTTAGTGAACGTGTTAACCCTATACAGTGAATGTGTTAGCAACACAGTGAAAGTGCCTGCTCCCCTCAGAATGAGGTGCCGTGAAAAGAGTTGTAGACTGGACCAGTCTCGAAAAGGGGTAGATGATGGATGTTCCAGGAACAGGCTGTAGATTGAAGGACATTGATGGGAAAGCAGAAGGAAAGGCGTTTTGGAAAAGAACAAAAGATTAAGGTGGAATGACATGGGAGAGACAGCGAACAGAGGGCATCTGCGGAAAGGATGTTAACACGGGAAAGTAACACAGAAAGGAACGGTGGATGGAGAGGGCAATTTAGAGGAGAACGGTAGGCAGCAGAGAGCGTCGTGGGTAGTTGATATGGTATTCCGGGCAAGGGTGGTTGACGGGGGAAAACATCCTCCGAAAGAACGATAGATGGTATGGCCTTGGTAATTGATGAGATGGAAATAGATGGCGGCCTGGGCGTCTCTCTCTCTCTCTCTCTCTCTCTCTCTCTCTCTCTCTCACCACACGGTACTCCGGCTCCCCAGATTCTTGACATCATCTACATTTTATAACTTGAGCCATAATGAAAGCATATTTTCTCACGGTATAAAGCATAAGTACCGTATTTTTCCTTTAAGAGGCACAGTGGTTACTGTATTGCCCGAATTATCATGGTGTAATTGGCTTCCTTACGTCATGTAAACTCTTGCTTATGGTGTACGCACAGTACATGAAAATATGAGATTTAAAGTTTTACGTCTTTTCAAACTGTACTTGAATTTACGTATCTTTTGCTTTTGATTTATGGTATTATGGTATAAATACCATATCGGTTTGCTCTTCAGTAAATCACGCTTTTAGTAACTTTCGGACGTCATGTCAGGAGCTCCCATAGTTTTTTATTGTTATGAAATATCAGTAGAAGATGGTTTTGTTACGGCTTCTCTGCTTGTTATGGAAAATACAGAAGTTTCCCCATTCTCTCTCTCCCAACGCTCCACAGAAAACTTGGACATGTAACGATAGAAAACGTTCGTCGATTACTGTGAGGAGGGACTTGCCTTATTTGAGCGTTTACTATAGGAAGTATAATTTTTCCTTTGTCGTTAAACATTAATCGTATTTGTTGGGTGCGGTAGACAAAATCCATGACTTTTTCATGTGTTTTGCGCTGTAATACGATTCAAGCGTTCGTGTCGAAGAGAATGACTATGATTTTATGACCACATCATCAAATGTGATTATCACTTACTATTTCTTTTTCCTTCTTTCCCGCAGTATCCAAGCTGCGGGAGCACTGGGATGAGACGAACAGCGTGGTGCTGGCCCGCAAGACGCAACTGGACGCCATGTACGCCGATACGCACAAGTTCGACGCCAAGCGGGCCGAGCTGGAGACTTGGCTGGCCAGGATGGAGGCCCGCTTGGACAGGATGGCCCCCGTGGCCCGGACCGCCGACGTCCTGGACCAACAGATACGGGAGCAGAAGGTAAACAACCACCCACACCCCGTTCTCTTCCTTCCCGGCTCCTTGTTGATAGGACTGTAGACCACCCAACCCCTTTGTAGACCACCCAACCCCTTTGTAGGCCACCTGACCCCTTTGTAGGCCACCTGACCCCTTTGTAGGCCACCAGACCCCTTTGTAGGCCACCAGACCCCTTTGAAGGCCACCTGACCCCTTTGTAGACCACCCGACCCCTTTGTAGACCACCCGACCCCCTCAGATTCCCTAACACCCTTTTTCTAATAGTTGATCACCTGACCCCTTTTGTTATTTGGTAGTAACTCACTCACCTGAGCTGCGTGATTACTACAATGAAGGTCACCATGATAAGTGCTCTCAGTTTATTGCACGTGCTTTTACCTCTGCTTTAGAACCTGTTTTCTGATTAAAGACAGTTAGTGGAAGACTTTGTCGGGTCTTCCCAAGCTAAACCCCAGTTCCATTTACTAAAACCCCCACACCCATCTGAAACCTCACTCCCCAGACATATGCTGGTTATGCTTTCTCATTTATGCCCTGAACACCACCCGTCTCTTCAAAATGGTTCATCGTTGTGACGAGACACTCCACACTCAAGATGCAGCTCCCGTACTGGAGGCATTGAAGACTTACTCCTAAACTGTCCTGCGCTCACTTCACACGGGCATACACACGTAACCACACTCCTTAACCTGTGTTCCTGAGCATTACGGAAGCCCCGTAGAAGGTGATCCTTGGACAGAAAGGTATACATACATAATGCGTACATACATACATACATACATACATACATACATAAGTACAGGCAAAACTTTGGCAAAAGAGGAATTAGTGAACACTACCTGTATTTATGGTAGCATACCTGGTTGTGATTTATGGTTAATGGGGACCTGTGGTTCTTATCCTGGTGGATGGTGGAGTTTTAGGATTACTTAGCACTGCACTGACAGGAACACTACAATACAAGCAACACTCCACTGCTAGGGACACAACAGTAGCACCAGCCTTGCGCTGCGATATCGTTGTATTATTATCCCAAACGCGCGAGATCCGAGAGACTGAAGAGAAGGTTGTGCGCCTGAAGTTGCACAAGCAGAGCCTCATTACTTGAAGTTGCTGTTCATAAACTTCGCTCATGGTTGGTGAAATTAATTGTGTGCATTATTCGTTCTCTTCGGGTCTTCCCCATTAACTGTAATGTCTGTTAATCCTCTCCTGCCGGGCTTTCACGTCGAAATGTTAACTGTAATGTTTGTTATTCCCTTCCACTAGCGCTTCCATGTGACAGTGTTAACTGTAATGTTTATTGTTCCCTTCCAGGAAGGCTTCAATACGGAAATGTTAACTGGAATGTTTATTGTTCCCTCTAGTAGGGCTTCCAGGTGGAAATGTTAACTGTAGTGTTTGTCATTCCCTTCCAGTAGGGCTTCAGTATGGAAATGTTAACTGTAATGCTTATATTATTCCCTTCCAGTGGGGCTTCCACGCGGAAAAATGAGCCGCCATGTTTATTTTTCCTTTCCTCCACTTCTTAACGCACGCGCCAGATATTTAACTGTGGTGTTTACTCTTCCCTTTCTGTAGGGCTTCCACGCCGAGATCCACCAGTACAAGCACCAGGTGGAGCTCTTCAACCAGATGACCCAGCGACTGATAGCCATCTACCAACACGATGACACTCGCAGGCTCAAAAAGATCACAGAGACCATCAACCTGCGCTACAGCAGCCTCAACTCCAGGTGAGGGGACGGGGAGGGACCTGGTTTTCGACCAGAGGCCATCCTAGGGCGCAGGGACCAGGTCACGTCAGGTCAGGTTGTGGGTCCAAATGGGCAGCCCGAAATTATTCGACACGTAATTGGATTTTGATTTTTTGGCCTAGGGCAAAAAAGGAGCGTGAATTGAATGAGTTGTTTTGTTCTGGGTTCTTAATAAATTTAACTAAATAAGGTTTATCTTGGAAGATATCAAGGACTGAAGTTCCTTTTAGTAAGACACTTCAGTGTCCGATACTTGCCGTTTAGGTAGGTCACCCCTGTGAATACCTCCATTTTCTTCTTTTCGAAATATCTCCATTTTCTGTGTATATTTGCCCTGGGGACTTATGCATTTTTATCTCGTAACTTTTTAAGTTCCTAACGTGTCTTTGAAGGAGTATTTGGAGATCATAGATTTATGAATATCTCGTTTAGAATTGCACAGAAAATCTCCTTTCCATCATATCTCAGTAGAAAATGTTGCATTTTGCTTATTACATTTTCTGGATGGTACCAAAAACGGGCGTTTCATTTTTATGATACTTTTTCACTAACTTGAATCAGTTATATTGGTTAAGGAGAGTGGATAGAACCGCTTTCTGTGCTCTAGATTTCTGTGCCTCAATGAGAGATGATTTGAGGTCGGGATGCTTAAGGGTAAGTGGAATAGAGCTGGTTTAGCAAGGGTTAGGTGAGGATAATTTACAGTGGGTTGGGTTTGCTTGGGTAAAGTCATTTTCAGGGTAGGCAAAAGATGTTAAGGAGAGGAAGGTTATCCTCCCTACACCTTTGTGATTTCAATACTAATGGATTCAGATTTAGGGAAGCTGACTGTTGTGTTTGGTTTCATTTACGACACAAAGTAATGTCACAATTGTATTACTGACCAGGAAGATTAACTTTTCTTCTGTAGTTTAACGTTTTTTGTTAAAGTAACGATTAAAGTTTGGTTATTATGTACCTGGTATCCTAGTATAGATGTAGTAGTGCCATCTAGTATCACAGAAATATATAAACATGACCAGTTACTTAAAGTATACTTAATATTTAAGGAAATCAGGAGCAGGCATTTACAAACTTATGCAGCCAGGGTCGTCATCAGACAGAAGGGTCTTCTCGGCTGCCAAGGCAGATTTAAATCATTAGGGGGAATAGACAGAGTATTGTATCGCCTTGGCCGTTCTGTCTTGCTGTATTGTCTGTAGGCTACTCGTTACCTAGTTTCTGTGTTATAGCAGTTGAATGTGAATACAATGATTAGACTCGGTGTGGGAATGGGAGGACAGGTCGGTGGGTTACGGTGTGTGGATATAGAGAGATGTATATGTATGGAACCAGTGGCATAGCCATTGTACTCCAGTACGTGAGAAGGAAAGAAGTGTTGGTTTATATATGTCTTCAGTCCCAAATTTTGATGTGCATGGGTAGGTTCACTGGGGATATAGAGCAAGATAATAAAATAGATCAAGTGAAGGCATATTGAGTCCCCGCTTCTCAGCGTTCGTGTATTGATTCGCGTTTATTTTAAGGTTTAAAGAGGTAGAGAGAGATAGAGATAGCTAGACCCAAGCTGTTACAATAGGTTTATGCAAAGCGGGATAAACTGTGGTGGTGTACTTGCGATTATTCTCGTGCGTGTCTCTCCCGCACAGCATCATCGCCCGGGGAAAGGAGCTCCACTCGGCCATGAACTCCCTCCACAACTTTGACAAAGCGCTGGACAAGTTCGCCTCCTGGATGAGCGAGGCCGAGTCCAACGCCGACCTGGTGGAGATGGAGGTGGATAAGCTTGGCCCAGCGAGACGTGACCCCCAGGCTAGAGCCCCCGCCATACATCTAAAGGTAAGGAAGGTGCCCACGTTCCTGCTCCTTGGGGCTACGAGGGAAGTTAGCCAAGGTAAGTACGGGAGCGTCTTTCGTCTACATACATGGCTCTTCGGGAACTGCAGTGACCGTTTTCCATATTTGAGGTCTTGAATACGTCTGTAGTTTGTCTCCGTTGCTTTCTAGTTTCTGCCACTTGTGCCCCTGCTCTCAGACATATACCAGTTGCCTTTTATCTCTGTTGATTGGGAAGTTCTGGCCGGAGGGAAGCGATGGAACGGGATATGGAATGGTTAGAAAGAGACAGGGGATTGTTAGTGTGGGACGGATTTGGAAATGCTGGGATCGCACCGGTGATGAGAGTTCCCTGGGATGGAATGCCTGAGAACCGATGTAGGAATGGCCGGGAAAGTAGGGAGGATCAAGTCCGTGGGAAGGGAATTGGTGGAAGGGAGTGTGAGGAACGTGAAGGGAAGGCTGTGGGTGGAATGGGAAGGACCTTCGAGCGTTGTACACGAAGAGTTAGCAAGTCTCTAAAGGTTAGGAAGTCTACAGAGGAAGCTATATGAGAGGGGTTAGTCTTGGGTACCATATTAGATGCCCGGAAAAATATGTGATAGCATGCGACAGTGAATCACGTCATAACATATTCAGGGTTGTGGGGCATATTCGCGGGAGATTGTTGTTCAGCACCCCGGGACGCGGTACTTCACTCAACAGCCCATAATCTGGTCGTGAAGCAGATTAATGGCGCTCCGGGCAACGCTATGGAGTGCTCGCGTCGGGAGGGTCGTGGCAGGAGACGTGTTGGGGGAGTGGATGGGATAAACGCGACGTTTGCCGTGCATTAGGTGAACGAATTTAGGGAGTGCAAAGTAGGCTGCTGCCCGGGGGCACCACACTTCAAGGGCCCCCAGATTTTTGTATTCTTTGTGCGACATGAATTGATTTATGTAATTTGTATCATCAGTATTGTTTTAAGATGATGTTTTTCATGGGTAATGCAAGCTGAAATTGAAGTCGAAAATGTCTGACTTGCATGTAGATCATGAGAATTAAGCTTCCAAGATGCCGTGGTTGACTCAGTCGCCTAGGGCCCTAGTGACAACCCTATGGCCACCTCTGACGAAGGTGATGTGAGAGATGAGCATTCCTGATATCCCACATGTACGTATATGAGTAACTTTTACTTGGAGTTTCTGGACACGTGCACAGTTACGTCTAGGAACGTGTGAAGTGAGTAGAGGTGTTGAGTGAGTGGAGTTTGACGTTAGGAAGAGTAGAACTATTACATGAGTGCAATGAGTGAGGAGTCTTAAGGTGATTACGCCGGAGGAATGAGTAATAGATTCACGGTTAAAAGCAACTGGCACATGAACGAAAGGGAGGTGAAGAAGAACTTGATGTGATTGAGGAAAGAAAGGTTTAAAGAGATGATCCAGGATTAAGGGAGTGTCTTTACCAAAAACGAAAAACGGAACAGTAAAAGAGGAATCCTTAAGCATAGGGGAAGGAAGGATGGAGCGAAAATTGGGATATAAAGACATGGTTCGGGGCTACAGGAGACAGGGGGAAGAAAGAAAAGCATAAAGACGAATTGTGCTGTGGAGGAAGAAATTGGCTTTAGAAGAGGAAGCGAGGGGATAAGAACTAGATGATAATTTAAGAGGGGGAAGGAGGAAATAAATGGATCCTAGTTTAAAGGAGGGGAAACGATAGTAATTTACGAGGAGGAGAGGGGAAATAAAAGGAGGGGGAGGAGGAGGAGGAGGAGGAGGAGACTTATGGATAGTGGTTTAAGGGTTGGGAATAATCGTGATTTAAGGGAGGAAAAGAAGTTGGGAGTTATTGAAGAGGAGCTGTAGAGGAGAGAGAGGGAGGGAGGGAGGAGACTTAGGAATGGACTTTGGAGTGGAGGAGAAAAGAGAATTAGCCAACGATTTGATAACATTAGAGAATAGAAAATGTACACTATGAAGAATGAAGAAGGAATAGAGGGAGTTAGAGGATGATAATGCTACATGAAATGGGTAATTAGGGATGTAGAGGAAATAGGGAAGAGACTATGAATAATCCCTGTGGGGAAATAGGGAAGAGACTATGAATAACCCCTGTGGGAAAATAGATCACTACTTTCATCGTATTTTCGTCCTGTGCTGTGATCCTACAGTTATATATGATCCTTGGATAATTCCCTTGTGCCTGCTTTCCAAAAGATGACGAGGAGGAGGGATAAAGGACGAATGATATGAAAAATGAACTTCATCGAGCGCTGAGATGATGTACCGATGTAGAAAGAGAAATCTCCACTCCTTGGGTTCTAGGTAATAGAGGATCTTGGGCGAAAATGTTAACGTATTTTTTGGAAAAAGAAATGGGAAAGCTACTGTAAAAGAAAACGTAAAGAGAGGGTTTAAAAGAAAACGTAAAGAGAGGGTTTAAAAGAAAACGTAAAGAGATGGTTATAAGAAAGAGCTCACTAAGTAAAGAGGAAAAGTTAGGTCGGTGGGTGCAGAGATTGGCAGGGAGGTGAGAGCATGGCAGGGAATGGGAGTGTGAGGCTAAACGATGTACGCGACAAGTCGGGGAAGCGGCCGTAAGTCAAGACGAAGTGGGAAAGTTCCTGATGAAGGGTGCGAGGGCAAGGCACGTGAGAACAGGCGGGAAAGACCTGCCGCCGAGAGAGAGAGAGAGAGAGAGAGAGAGAGAGAGAGAGAGAGAGAGAGAGAGAGAG
>JAUUDW010002642.1:0-10398 GCA_032361385.1 Panulirus guttatus
CCGTAACAGACGGGGGGGGGGTCATCGGGCTAACCTAGTATTTCTAGGCACTCGCCTGCGCGACGCTTGCTAGAACAATCAGCAGGATCTCAGCTGCATTCTTAAGACAGCGATATTAATATAGAAATCAGGACACTTTCTCAGTTGTGTCAAGAATTGGCAAAACGAGCAAAACTTTCTTTCATCAAAGTAAACATTAAGACATGTCCAGATAAAACCTGGCAATTGCATGTTGTGGGAATAGTCATTTAATTTAACGGTTAACGGACGGACAAGATTATACTTCTTTATTATCATTATCATTCCATACTCTTAGGTCATTTCCCGCGTAAGCGAGGCATCGCCAAAAACAAAGATCGGCCTCATTGGCTCATATTCACTCTCCAGCTGTCATGTGTAGTGCGGACGGAAGCCAACCCCTTACCTTAAAACATATCCAAGCCCCAGAGACCTTCTCTTGACCTCCATAAAGGTTGAGATGCAGCACTTGAATCGTCGTTTGTTGTTTGAATCCGTGACTGACCCTGACACCTTTAAGGGGCCACTGAGGAGAAATATATCATACTTCCCGAAGTATAGTTACGACCGCGATGTCGCAGACAAAGTGAAGGTGAAAGATGAAGTGTTATAACTGCTGCCTTTACTGTTAACACATAGTATTGTTCTTATCATTACTATCAGAATCATCATTATGCATCAGTCGCAATCCCTGAGTCCATGGAAGTATTCCCTTATGATTATAATTATTCATAATGATGGTCCTAGATTAATTTTTCTTTGATTCCAAAAAAGAAAAGTAACACATTTCTTTCTTTTTCAGTTACACCAAAGACGAAAACGGGCAGCACATCATAGCGTCAACCGTGAGCTGTGTGAGTCAGGAATGATGGCCAAGACGGCAGAGGGAATGGTGTTCCTGACCACCACTGACACCTGTGCCACCTCCGTAGGCAATGGACTCAAGTACTCGAGTATCAGGCCCTCTGCACAAGGACAATACCTCCCTGAGGTCGACCTCCGTGGTGGTAGGGACATCAATACTGGTAAACGAGACAGGAAAGTGTAAGAAAGATGAAAATAATAAAGTAAGTGGTAAAAGACGACGTTCATTTAAATGCCAGGAAAACAGCAGATTTAAGGAGCTTTCTGAAAGTGAAAAACAAGGAAGAAAAAAAGGCACACGTGGAGAGGAACGAGTAACAAATGAGGCAGGACGTGAACCCGAGGGAACAGCCATACAGGGAAAAGAAAACATGGCTAAGAAGGGCGAAGAAACTCAAACAAACGGTAACGCTGCTGTTGATCCAAGCAGTACAGACGATGGAACTGCGAGTCGGAGGATCGACAAACTGCTAGCTAAGACAAGGAAAGCCTTAGAGAAGCGTCAGTCTAATGTAGGAAAGGAGCGAAACCAGAGTAAAGGCAGCCTTCAGGAGCAAAAGGTTTCACAACGCCCCAGCCCGCCCGACGCTGCACCACCATGGAAGAGCAAGAACTCAGCGAAGCAGCGGAGCCATGACGTACTGGTGGCGTGGGGTTCGCCCGTTCCTTGCGGTGACCGCAACACAGACGCCAGAGACCCGCTCCTCAGGAGACGGTCTCTGGACTCCCTAAATGATTCGAGGTGTTCTGGCAGAAGCTTCGTATGTCTAGAAAGGTAAGCAGGTCACAGGATATTTAACCTAGAGCAGCAAGATGGAGACTGTGCCACTGACGAACATGAGGCTACTTCTCTTCACTATCAGTATATCAACGTTTCCCCTCATTGGGTGGAGTTTGTGTCTTCCGTTGTACAAAAACACCTTAAGGCCGCCTCGTGGATCTTGAGTCGCCTAGCTGTGATGCCATCTGGCTCAGCATATGTCTGCCCTCGGTTACCTTACAAAAGCGTTAGCGATGGTTGGGAGCGTGTATCTGACGAGCCGGTGTGCGTGTTATTAGTGCAGACCTCTCACCTCCTATCTGTTTATTTCGGGCTTAGTGAGGTCAGTGACCCCTCACCTGCCGCTTATATACTGCGGTTCACAGGTGTTCTATCAGCCACAGGTGTTACGTAAAACCGCACGTGTCGCTGAAGCACACGTGTCTGATGATGCTGGTGTGCAGGCAGTATGCAGGGACGCCCGCCGCCATGGGTAGTGTGCGCGCAGGCTCCCCTGGCTTTAGTGTTGGTTCTCATCCCACTGCGTGGCTGCTTTCCTCAGTTCCTCTGCCTGATGTTCTATCTTTTTTTTCTCTTAGCTTGAGAAATGTTAATCGGAAGCCATTGCTGTGTAACTAACCTTGTTCCATGTCTTGTAAAGCCGATCTACAGGAAATATTATGTATCGTTATGAGGTCATAGGCGTCCTGGGTGACTACTTTCCGTAAGAAATTAAGAGTAAATGTGTCCGGGCAGCCACAGCTTATTTAGTTATACGCGTCCTACACAGCCTAACATCCTCAGTAAATGCAGTTAAAGGCACCTACGTTGCCTAGTTTCTCTGGAATAATATATTTATGGGTGTCCTGAATACTCCAGTACATCAGCAGGAACTTTATTATTAAGTTCTACTGATAAGATGTGGATCTTTACTGCTGGGGAACACGATGGTGTTGACAGCTGCCTTAAAAGTAATATAAACCGGGGAGTCAAGCGAAGATACGATCAATGAAGACAATAATTGTAGTGATGCGAAGCAAGGGTTACAGTAGCTTTGGTAATAGATTTTTTCTTGATAACGTTAGCTATACTTGCTTAACTCATAATAATAATAACAATAAAGGTTATTATCATAATTATCGTTAGTTACGCATTTCATTTGACAAAAACACTGTATACTTGTAAAATTAATGAATGATCACTTAAAAAATAATTACAAATAATTTGAACTAGCATATAGAATACTAAGAGTCACTGTAATGATGATAGCTATGTGGCAAATACTCTTGAGAATAACTATGGAACACTGTATATAATAAAAATAAGATTAATAATTACATAATACGCCAGTGTCCTCCACTCCGCGAATGAGCCACCATTGTAGTCACCATATGACGCAGGCGCACCTGCCTTCCATATTGATTGTAACTTGTAAATTATACACTAACTCCTCCGATTTCCTTGAATACTCTAAGCCGGACGTATCTAGTTCCTGCTGGATTGGTTTGAATTTTAGCTTGTAATGATCATTTCACCTGACGTTACTTTCTTTTTCAGCAAACTGGTATGGTTAGGAAAATGTGTTAATGAACAGAAGACGTAAACGTATTATACAATATCCCATACGTGGAAGTTCAGTACAAATTTCTCTCTTGGTGTTCACCGTAACATATATCTTTAGTCACGTCTATCATCAGAACAGCTCATTTTGAAATATATGTATACAATAACCTTGTCACAATCTCAAAATTCATCAGTATTTACAAAAAAAAGGGAAAGAAAAAGCTTTATGGTTCCAGTCTTTAAACAAAGAGAAGGTCATCGCACCTCAGGCAGGTGAGGGGTAAAGTAAATTGTCCTGTACAGTTTGTGAGTCTGGGGGTAGTGAGGGAGTGAGTCAGTTAGTGGGTCCGCGGCGCTGCCGGTGTGTTGGTGTGTTAAAGTGTGTGGAGATTGGTTGATAGCAACCCCCATCGACTGTCCTGAAAAAAGTGTCTTCCACTGTAACTCACACTTTGGTACTCCCGGAGGCGCTTGTAAGGAAGGGAATCAGACTTATGGGCATTGTGATAGTGTCAGGTTTATTGGTATTGTATAATGAGGTTTTGGTTGTGTTTTGGTGGTGAGCCAGCTGCCCGGACGTAGCTAGCGCGTGACCACACGTGTACATCAAGGTCCGTTATTTAACGTAAACTAATCACGAAAGCTTTAGTTTTGCTGCTGATGTAACTTTTCATGTACCATGTTAGGTTAATGATAGTGGTCACGGTGGAGTGGAGGCGGTAACGCTGACGTCTCGGACAACAGCGTGAGCAGTCATATCGTGCCTCTACAACCTAGATCATCGCTGAGGTGGCCAGAGGAACATTCAAAGGGGAGATCTGGTCTGAACCGGACGAACAGCGCATGAAAAAAGGGTTTTTATGAAAGTATGGGAGGGAATTCGTGAAACGAGCTACATAATGATTTTGGGAAAACCTGTTAAACTGTTTCTAATTATCCTGTTTATGAGGATTATTTCAACCATTAAACTGTAATAATTACAGAAAACTTGGTTTGTCAAACGTAGTTGTTCTCATATAAATAACTAGTACGAAAGACAGCCACGATAATTGTTCTCCGTATCAACCTATCTCCCAGAGGTTTGGTTAGTCTCATGATTTCTGAGAATGACTGTCAGACTTAACTCTGTGCATGTGTTTGTGTAATTACATATCATTACATATATGGACAGTACGAAGAGGGAGTTTTACACTCGTAGGACCCCATCTCTAGAACATTCTCAGCTGTCGTACATTTTAAACATCTGTATGCTGTCCACATTTTTTCAGTTTATTCAATTCATTCACCACTCTTAGAAATACTATAAGTACTTCTTTACATCATTTTTTAACAAGTTTCTTGCTTAACTTTGTCATGTCCTCTAGTGGTCCTATCCCCACATCTTCCATTGTCATCCTTCTGATTTAAAAATCTAAAAGTTGTGATCAGGTCATTCCTCAGTCTTCTGTTTCCATGGTGGACAAATCTAAGGATTCTAGCCTTTCCCCGAGCACAGTTTCTTAAATCTGCTGCCATCTCTGTCCTCCTCTGGACAAAGCAGCACATTTCTTCTTTAGCTCTTTGTGTTTATTTTGGTGCGATGACTAAACTTTACCAGCATTTTCTAGTTTACGTGGAGGCACACAAGCAGCCAGTTCTCGGGAGCAAAAACCAAAGTAATACCTATAGAAGAGGGAAAGTGAACCAACAATGCGGCGTAGGGCAAGCGGGTTAAGTTTTTGAAGTTCGCCTGGGAGAGTCTGTAAGTCAGACTGCTTTCGATTCAACTCCGTCAAGTAAGGATCCAGAGCTAGAACCACCCCAGATGTAAGAGTAGTACTCCATACAAGGACTGATCAATCCTCTGTATAAACGGTGCAACTGCTTGGAAGAATGGAAATTTTGACATCTAAATTGGACTCCCAGATTCTTTGAGTCAGACTTAGCTATTTCTGTAATGTGGGGTTTCCAAGGGAGAGTGGATGTTACAGTAATACCAAGTATGTTCAGTGAGTCACGAGGTAGAATCAGAGAACCGTTAAAGGAGATAAAGAAGTTGTGAGGAATTTATAATAGAGGGATGGACAGAAAAAGCGTTTTGGTGGTGTTAAACTTAAACAGATTTTGTCTACCCACTTGAGATATCCTGTACAATTCTGAGTTTATTGAGGAAGTTTTGTCGAGAGGAGATGCAGATCGAGGAGCAGCAGCTTGCGATGTTTATTGTGTGGCCATCAGCAACTTAAGAGTAGGCCGTTTTGACATCTGCTTCTTTCCCTACACATCGAAGCTTTAGAACTCTCTGCATTCCCATGTCTTTCCCAATAACCTTGCACATTTCAAAAGACAGGTCTTTCACTTCCTACAAAATTCGTAAATACTTTCCCTTGTATTTTCCTTTTCCGTTTCATTATTCTCTATATTTCAATTACGGCCCGACCTCTATGTGGACTTTTGTCCGTGACTGGAGGCTTCAACAACAACAAAAAAAAGCTGCAGTTTACATAAACTCCTGTATAAACTAGGCAACGACCCTGCGACCTCAATAAGCAAGAAGGCGGCGAGTAAATCACTGGAATGCATAAATAATATATGTACCGTATTTCTCAAGGTTTATTTAGCGCTGATATTGGGGACTGGTGACGTAAAGAGGGGAAATGCATAACTAAATGGAAGCAGTCGCAAAATGAGTGGAATTGTCTCTTCGTTCATTTTTGTATTCTAAAAGTTTAGTTTATTTTGTATGAGTTAAATCAGATCTAATGTGTTATCTATACAGGCGAGGGATAAGTAAAAAAAAGAAAAAGAAGTATTAGACAGGACCGATATTGTCCACACATGAATACCAATTAATCTGCACTTCACGGGAATTGCATGTGAGCTGTCTTCTCTAGACTGGGCAGAATGACATCAGTGTTGTTAGTTAGAGTGTACACAACATCATCACCGGAAAGGCCCGGTAAAGGGTCACACTTGAACTAGATCAAGTGGCCCGACCTGATGGTGGAGCGACGGAGGGGCCGGGGCGACTCTCCTGGGTCCCGGGAATCCGTGGGATCCGGTGGCTCCCAGGGTTCCAACTTAAACGGGAGTCGCGGCTTCACGGGACACTCCACGCTGCCTTCCTCTACTAACGGGTAGGTACAAGGGCAACCAGCAATGTGATGACTTTATGGTATTTTAGGTGTGGCAACACTATTACGTTGTTTGTGACTGTCCATGCCAGACGACCAGTGCATGATGGACCGACCCATCAGTAACTAGGTATTTGGGATATTGTCCGGAATTTACATCAGAAGTACATCTCTTTTTTCTAAGTAAGTATTTCAGACAGTACAAGAAAACTGTTTACTCATTTTTAACGAGATAGTGCGATGAAGTCCACTACTGCTGGGTCTACATGTGTTATCGGGCTGACAAGGCTAGTATCCAACTCAAGCACCGTGAAGCCTACACCCAGCGCTGGCTCCACAGTCAGTATTGTATTAGAGGGCATGAGCGTTGGGTGACACCTGCCACTGCCACTAGTGTATATTTCAGGAAAAAGAAGCGAAACCGACTTGGGTGGATAAATCTAAGGATAAGAAGAATAACTGTGGCCAGCTTGTCTTACAGAAATCTTAGTAGATACCAAGAGAAATTCTAGTCGTTTCGTATTAATTTCATCCTTTGACGGATTAATGGAAATTTGTTTGTCAAATACTCTTACTTAGATATGCAGGTAGTTGCTATACTTCTGAGCAAAGGATACTTGTATATCTCATAGTAAGTTATAAGTCGTCATATACAGACCGCCATTTCCAACAGTGGAAAACATTCGAGTGAGTCGGTAACTTAGGGAGACGTGACATGTTATCGACTGAGTCGCTCATCGCTACGACAGTATCCTGCATAATTAGACGCTGCTGCTGAACCAAGTAAGTTTAGATGAAATGTGACATGATTCAAGCTGGGTTGATAGAAAAAAAAATAATAATAATAATAATAATAATAATATCCAGCAGCTTCATAGGGTGTTCATGAATACTTACGTTTTCAAGACGGCAAAATTCTGCCTGTACGTAGAAGATTACCCATAGCTTGTCGTGTATGGTATTGCAGTCCTTTCTTTTCAGGGAACTTGGTTAGAGCATCGACTCTGACTGATATGGCTGTATATTTCAACAAAAGCCATATTTTGTTATTAGGGTGGAGGTGCGCAAAATACCGTTGACACTGTGAAATGTCAGAGAAGTCTAGCAAATGTTAGAGACCCGCAAACTTATCCGCCTTTTCCGATGAATTTGTTGTTTTTCGCATGTGCTTAGTGTTTCCACCACCAGCGCTGCTACACTCGGAGGAGGTTCCGCCTCCTATGGCGATATCATAAGCAGGAACTGAGGCCAGGTGCAATACCCCAGTTTGGCCGCTTTGGACAACAAACGTTGATGTGAGTGACTGCCGTAGGGTCAGGGACTAGGATTTCCACTGTACGTGGAATACCTTAAAAGGCAGCGTCACCCTGCTGATATATTCCCGAGTGACTTTTTTTGATTTTTTGTAGTCGAAATGGAACGGGTTGAAGTATGCCCCAAACATAGTTGGTCATGCCGACCGAAAGGACATGTATTGAAAAAGAATAGATGTTAACTCCTTGAGCACGACATTACAACTTTTGGGTATGGTAGCCTGGCCTAGGACCTGTCCCTTCTGAACCAAGTTCAAAAGCCAGGCCGTCATAATCAAGGTTCGTGACGTCGTACTGTAGTGCTCAAAGAGGTTGAATTTCAGACTTCATATATCATTCTGACCTTCAAGACTTGTATAAAGACTTTTAACAACTTGTATCTACGGTACAGCTCCGTGAATAGAGTGGGAGTGACATTATTAGGCCGCCCCACACAAGCTACTCGTCCCACACTGGAGTGTGGCACGGAAAGCTGACACTCGACGGACTTTACAGACCTTGGTAACAGCATCCAATCATGTGATGTTAATCCTTCGTGATGTGCAACCGAATAATTACTGAATAATCAGATCATAATCTAGAAATGTTCTTTTGCGTTACTGTGGGGCTGCGGCTTTGATCTTTATATATTTAGAAATATGCAACCAAGACGGCCTTTATTCAAAAAAATAAACGAACTATCGTCTTGGATTGTTTGATGCATCTATCATTAGTTTACGTTAAAGTTCCGGATTTTTCAACATTCTCTGACTATACTTCATCCACTACCCTTATTCACACAACCTTCTGCTCTCCAATGATTTCATAACCAAAAATGTTCATGACTTGTTTGAAAGCCATCTGGACTTCCGGACTCCTAATGACTTTTCATAATCGCAAGGACCCGATAGCCCTGCCGCCAGCTGAAACACGTCAAACTCTTGCCGCCGTCCTGGCCACATCTGCCTTTCCCCTTCCCTATCTCTTCAGGATATCAGGTACATGTGGCGTGCTGGGTGCCGCTGGGGTTGGGGAGGCGATATGATCAGCGTTGTGGCACATGACAGACCGCATCACAGGTAGAGCAGGAGGGAGCCAGTCAGTTACCACTGTTCGGTCCTTAAAATGCAGCCTATTTGCCAGGGCAGACTAGGCTCCTCTAATCACCTTTCAGACCTTTGATTCTTAAAACTCGAAACAACATCAAAGTTATGATTTACAGTTATGATACTCAAGGAATCAGGACATCATGCTCAAAGGTTAAAGTTATCTCAATTAAGAGGTCAAGTTACACAAAAAAAGGATAATCATCCGCAATGGGTTGAAATAATTTCACTATTTAGTGTTATAAAACTGGTAATGCTAGAATAACAAGTGCATAAAGTTATCATACTAAGTAGTGAGTTATCGTACGCAGTGGGTAAGATGATCGTAGTTTGCAGTAGTTTTAAATGGTTACATCTACTAATTTCGAGGGACAATGTCATCATGCTTGTTGGCAAACTATGTGTGCATTCCATGGGTAAAACTGAGGATCACCCAATTAAATTGAATAAAGATATACTCGATGTTTTCATATTCACTGGGTTGAGTTATGATAGGCAGTAAAAAGTTATCGTATTTGCCATGTTATTTTACTCCCGATAAACTTATAATTGCCCCGCAGAGTTAACGTACTCCCTGTGTACAGTTATCGTATCAGTTGATAAAGTTATCACATTCAGAGGAATAATATGTGGTATGTGATGGGGAAAGTTCGGGTCCTTAGTCTGTAAAGTTATCATAAACAAGGAAAAAGTTTAATGTTCTCGAGCGTCTGGGACAAGTACACTGCTGGCGTGTCTGGTGGGACAGCCTCCACTGTGGATGCGTATCCCAGACCACAAACTTGCGAAGAATTCCATAATCACACTTGCAAAATAACCATAATGAATTTAGCATTATTGAGTTAGATGTTTAGGGATTCACAGATATAACTACTTCCGTCAGGAACCACTATCACAGACGATTTCTCCAAAGCTGAATTTTTTGTCGCATTCACAGGATGCAAACTGTATTAAAAAGTAATCGACATACGGTAGGATCTGTAGTTGTGAAGTGACGGCTTTAGTGCCTAAAGATTACTTTATCTTTCATAGATACAAAATCTATTGAGTAATCCATTTTAAAATCTTCCTTGTCCATAATCTTATTGCTAGTCTTCTGTATTAAAGATAATATTTTTTAGGGGTTTTTGACTACGTGTTTTGCGTTATTTGCCAACCCATATATTTTTCATGATCTTTCGTTACTCATCTTTTCTCTTGTGTCCCTGTACAGGCTCGGCTCGGCGAGCTCGCTGGACCAGACCATGACTCGATCATTGGGTTCACGAGGCTCCCTCTGTGACGAGGCCGCCGACGACTGCGATAACATCAACGTCGTCGTCAGGTAGGTTTTGTTCTCTCTCTCTCCCTTCTTCACTCCCTGTATACCTCTTCTGCTTCTTCACCGTCGTTAGGTCGGTCCTCTCCCTCCCTACCTCTTCTACATCATCATCAGGTAGGTCGTCTCTCTCGCTGCAAATTCTACAGCATCATCCATCCGTGTAAGGTCCCCTCCCTCCTTATATACGTTGTCTGTCTTCCTTGCTTTACTCCCTGGCATTGCGTGGTTCACACTGTCATGTGCTCCTCACTCTGCTAATATTAACAATTCTCCGAAGTAAACAGGAAGTCAATATTATCTTTCACTTCGACTGTCACTATTTACAACTATCGCTGTGATACAGTCCATACTTCTTATAGCC